>JAINUT010000877.1:0-286163 GCA_020205555.1 Panax stipuleanatus | reverse complement strand
TCCTAATCACCCCTTCTTTGACAATTTAGTGAACCATGAAATAATAAAGATCTCCTTAAATGAAGACTTGTGTGAGATGTAGGCGTGTTTTGAACGTGATAGTAATGGGATTGCTCCTTTTGATGCTAATCAAACTAGAATGAAGTTATAGGACTCCTAATCACCTTTTTCTTTGATAATTTTAGAGAACCAATGAAACATTAAGAATGTCTCCCTAAATGAAGACTTGTGTGAGATGTATGTACGCATGGTTTTGAACGCGATAGTCATGGGTTTCCCTTTTGACGCTAAGTAAACTAGAACGATGTAGTACAACTATTGATCACCTATTTCTTTATAAATTTAAAACAACCAATGAAAGAATATGACGGTCTACCTAAATGAAGACTTGTGTGAGATCTATGCATCGTTTTGGACGCGATAGTAATGGATTCCTTCTTTGATGCTAATTTCAACTGGAAAGAAGTAATAGGACTCAAAATCACAATATTTGACAATTTAAGAGAACTAATGAAACAGTAAGAAGGTTTCCCTAAATGAAGATTGTGTGAGATGTACGGATCGTTTTGAAGGCACTAGTGATAGGATTGTTCCTTTTGATGCTAATCAAACTAAAACGAAGTCATAGGACTCATAATCACCTCTTTCTTTGACAATTTGAGAGAATCAATGAAGAATAAGAAGGTCTCCTTAAATGAAGATTTGTACGAGGAAGTATGCATCGTTTTGAACGTGATTGTAATGGGATTGCTCCCTTTTGATGCTAATCAAACTAGAACGAAGTTATAGGACTCCTAATCACCGTCTTTCTTTGACAATTTTAGTGAACCAATGAAATAATAAGAAGGTCTCCTTAAATGAAGACATGTGTGAGATGTAGGCATTGTTTTGAACGTGATAGTAATGAGATTGCTCCTTTTGATGCTAATCAAACTAGAACGACAGTTATAGGACTCCTAATCACCTATTTCTTTGACAATTTTAGAGAATCAATGAAACATTAAGAATGTCTCCCTAAATGAAGACTTGTGTGAGATGTATGTACGCAATGGTTTTGAACGCGATAGTCACGGGTTTCTCCTTTTGACGCTAATCAAACTAGAACGAAGTAATACAACTATTGATCACCTCTTTCTTTGTAAATTAGAAACTACCAATGAAACAATATGAAGGTCTACCTAAATGAAGACTTGTGTGATATCTACGCAACGTTTTGGATGCGATAGTGATGGAATTCCTTCTTTTGATGCTAATTTCAACTTGAACAAAGTAATAGGACTCAAAATCACAATATTTTGACAATTTGAGAGAACTAATGAAACAGTAAGAAGGTTTCCCTAAATGAAGACTTGTGTGAGATGTACGGATCGTTTTTAAAGCAGTAGTGCTAGGATTGTTCCTTTTTGATGCTAATCAAACTAGAACGAAGTCATAGGACTCATAATCACCTCTTTCTTTGACAATTTGAGGAGAACCAATTGAAACAATAAAAGGTCTCCCTAAATCAAGATTTGTGTGAGATGTACGCATCATTTTTAACGCGATAGTCATGGGATTGTTCATTTTGATGCTAATCAAATTAGAATGAAATAATAAGACTCTTAATCACCTCTTTCTTTGACAATTTAGAGAACCAATGAAACAATAAGTAGGTCTCCTTAAATCTTGTGCGAGAAGTACGCATCGTTTTGAATGTGATAGTAATGGGATTGTTCCTTTTGATGCTAATTAAACTAGAACGAAGTTATAGGACTCATAATCACCTCTTTTTTGACAATTTTAGAAAACCAAATGAAATAATAAGAAGGTCTTCCTAAATGAATACTTGTGTGAGATGTACGGATCTTTTTGAAAGCACTAGTTATAGAATTGCTCTTTTTGATGCTAATCAAACTAGAACGAAGTCATAGGACTCATAATCACCTCCTTCTTTGACAATTGAGAGATTCATGAAACAATAAGAAGGTCTCCCTAAATTATAAAGACTTGTGTGAGTTGTACGCATCGTTTTAAACGCGATAGTCATAGGATTGCTCTTTTTGATGCTAATCAAATTAGAACGAAGTAATAGAACTCTTAATCACCTCTTTCTGATTTAGCAAAAAAAAATCACCTCTTTCATTGACAATATTAGTTAACCAATGCAACACTAAGAATGTCTCCTTAAATGAAGACATGTGTGAGAATGTACTCATCGTTTTGAACGTGATAGTTAATGTGATTGCTCCTTTTGATGCTAATCAAACTAGAACGAAGTTATAGGACTCCTAATCACCTCTTTCTTTGATAATTTTAGTGAACCAACGAAATAATAAGAAGGTCATCCTTAAATGAAGTCTTGGTGAGAGTAGCATTGTTTTGAACGTGATAGTAATGGGATTGCTCCTTTTGATGCTAATCAAACTAGAACGAAGTTATAGGACTCCTAATCACCTATTTCTTTGACAATTTAGAGAACAAATGAAACATTAAGAATATTCTCCCTAAATGAAGACTTGTGTGAGATGTATGTACGCATGGTTTTTGAACGCGATAGGTCAAGGGTTTCTCCTTTTGACGCTAATCAAACTTAGAACGAAGTAATACAACTATTGATCACCTCTTTCTTTGTAAATTTGAAACAACCAGTGAAACAATATGAAGGTCTACCTAAATGAAGACTTGTGTGTGATCTACGATTGTTTTGGACTGCGATAGTGATGGAATTCATTCTTTTGATGCTAATTTCAACTTGAACGAAGTAATAGGACTCAAAATCACAGTATTTTGACAATTTAAGAAAAATAATGAAACAGTAAGAAGGTTTCCCTAAATGAAGATTTGTGTGAGATGTACCGATCGTTTTGAAGGCACTAGTGATAGGATTGTTCCTTTTGATGCTGATCAAACCTAAACGAAGTCATAGGACTCATAATCACATTCTTTCTTTGACAATTTGAGAGAACCAATGAAACCATAAGAAGGTCTCCCTAAATCAAGACTTGTGTGAGATGTACGCGTCATTTTTAACGCGATAGTCATGGGATTGTTCATTTTGATGCTAATCAAAATTAGAACAAAATAATAGGCTACTAATCACCTCTTTCGTTGATAATTTAGAGAACCCAATGAAACAATAAGTAGGTCTCCCTAAATGAAGACTTGGTGGCGAGAAGTACGCATCGTTTTGAACGTGATACTTATGGAATTGTTCCTTTTGATGTGAATTAAACTAGAACGAAGTTATAGGACTCATAATCACCTTTTTTTAGATAATTTTAGATAACCAAATGAAACAATAAGAAGGTCTTCCTAAATGAATACTTGTGTGAGATGTACGGATCTTTTTGAAGGCACTAGTGATAGAATTGCTCCTTTTGATGCTAATCAAACTAAAACGAAGTCATAGGACTCATAATCACCTTCTTCTTTGATAATTTGAGAGATTCAATGAAACAATAAGAAGGTCTCCCTAAATTATAAAGACGTGTGCGAGATATACGCATCGTTTTAAACGCGATAGTCATGGGATTGCTCCTTTGCAGCTAATCAAATTAATAGGACTCCTAATCACCTCTTTCTGATTTAGCAATAAAAATCACCTCATTCTTTGACAATTTTAGTGAACCAATGAAACAATAAGAAGGTCTCCTTAAATAAATACATGTGTGAGATGTACGCCTCGTTTTGAACGTGATAGTAATGTGATTGCTCCTTTTGATGCTACTCAAACTAGAACGAAGTTATAGGACTCCTAATCACCCCTTTCTTTAACAATTTTAGTGAACCAATGAAATAATAATAAGATCTCCTTAAATGAAGACTTGTGTGAGATGTAGGCGTTGTTTTGAACGTGATAGTAATGGGATTGCTCCTTTTGATGCTAATCAAACTAGAATGAAGTTATAGGACTCCTAATCACCTTTTTCTTTGATAATTTTAGAGAACCAATGAAACATTAAGAATGTCTCCCTAAATGAAGACTTGTGTGAGATGTATGTACGCATGGTTTTGAACGCGATAGTCATGGGTTTCTCCTTTTGACGCTAATTAAACTAGAACGATGTAGTACAACTATTGATCACCTATTCTTTATAAATTTAAAACAACCAATGAAAGAATATGACGGTCTACCTAAATGAAGACTTGTGTGAGATCTATGCATCGTTTTGGACGCGATAGTATGGAATTCCTTCTTTTGATGCTAATTTCAACTTGAAGAAGTAATAGGACTCAAAATCACAAATTTTGACAATTTAAGAGAACTAATGAAACAGTAGAAGGTTTCCCTAAATGAAGATTGTGTGAGATGTACGGATCGTTTTGAAGGCACTAGTGATAGGATTGTTCCTTTTGATGCTAATCAGACTAAAACGAAGTCATAGGACTCATAATCACCTCTTTTCTTTGACAATTTGATAGAATCAATGAAAGAATAAGAAGGTCTCCTTAAATGAAGATTTGTACGAGGAAGTATGCATCGTTTTGAACGTGATTGTAATGGGATTGCTCCTTTTGATGCTAATCAAACTAGAACGAAGTTATAGGACTCCTAATCACGTCTTTCTTTGACTAATTTTAGTGAACCAATGAAATAATAAGAAGGTCTCCTTAAATGAAGACATGTGTGAGATGTAGGCATTGTTTTGAACGTGATAGTAATGAGATTGCTCCTTTTGATGCTAATCAAACTAGAACGAAGTTATAGGACTCCTAATCACGTCTTTCTTTGACAATTTTAGTGAACCAATGAAATAATAAGAAGGTCTCCTTAAATGAATGACATGTGTGAGATGTAGGCATTGTTTTGAACGTGATAGTAATGAGATTGCTCCTTTTGATGCTAATCAACTAGAACGAAGTTATAGGACTCCTAATCACCTATTTCTTTGACAATTTTAGAGAATCAATGAAACATTAAGAATGTCTCCCTAAATGAAGACTTGTGTGAGATGTATGTACGCATGGTTTTGAACGCGATAGTCACGGGTTTCTCCTTTTGACGCTAATCAAACTAGAACGAAGTATACAACTATTGATCACCTCTTTCTTTGTAAATTAGAAACTACCAATGAAACAATATGAAGGTCTACCTAAATGAAGACTTGTGTGAGATCTACGCAAATGTTTTGGACGCGATAGTGATGGAATTCCTTCTTTTGATGCTAATTTCAACTTGAACAAAGTAATAGGACTCAAATACAATATTTTGACAATTTGAGAGAACTAATGAAACAGTACGAAGGTTTCCCTAAATGAAGACTTGTGTGAGATGTACGGATCGTTTTTAAAGCAGTAGTGCTAGGATTGTTCCTTTTGATGCTAATCAAACTAGAACGAAGTCATAGGACTCATAATCACCTCTTTCTTGACAATTTGAGGAGAACCAATGAAACAATAAGAAGGTCTCCCTAAATCAAGACTGTGTGAGATGTACGCATCATTTTACGCGATAGTCATGGGATTGTTCATTTGATGCTAATCAAATTAGAATGAATGAATAATAAGACTCTTAATCACCTCTTTCTTTGACAAATTTAGAGAACCAATGAAACAATAAGTAGGTCTCCTTAAATCTTATGCGAGAAGTACGCATCGTTTTGAACGTGATAGTAATGGGATTGTTCCTTTTGATGCTAATTAAACTAGAACGAAGTTATAGGACTCATAATCACCTCTTTTTTGACAATTTTAGAAAACCAAATGAAATAATAAGAAGGTCTTCCTAAATGAATACTTGTGTGAGATGTACGGATCTTTTTGAAAGCACTAGTTATAGAATTGCTCTTTTTTATGCTAATCAAACTAGAACGAAGTCATAGGACTCATAATCACCTCCTTCTTTGACAATTTGAGAGATTCAATGAAACAATAAGAAGGTCTCCTTAAATTATAAAGACTTGTGTGAGATGTACGCATCGTTTTAAACGCGATAGTCATAGGATTGCTCTTTTTGATGCTAATCAAATTAGAACGAAGTAATAGAACTCTTAATCACCTCTTTCTGATTTAGCAAAAAAAAATCACCTCTTTCCTTGACAATATTAGTTAACCAATGCAACACTAAGAATGTCTCCTTAAATGAAGACATGTGTGAGATGTACGCATCGTTTTGAACGTGATAGTAATGTGATTGCTCCTTTTGATGCTAATCAAACTAGAACGAAGTTATAGGACTCCTAATCACCTATTTCTTTGACAATTTTAGAGAACAAATGAAACATTAAGAATGTCTCCCTAAATGAAGACTTGTGTGAGATGTATGTACGCATGGTTTTGAACGCGATAGTCAGGGGTTTCTCCTTTTGACGCTAATCAAACTAGAACGAAGTAATACAACTATTGATCACCTCTTTCTTTGTAAATTTGAAACAACCAGTGAAACAATATGAAGGTCTACCTAAATGAAGACTTGTGTGTGATCTACGAATTGTTTTGGACGCGATAGTGATGGAATTCATTCTTTTGATGCTAATTTCAACTTGAACGAAGTAATAAGACTCAAAATCACAGTATTTTGACAATTTAAGAGAACTAATGAAACAGTAAGAAGGTTTCCCTAAATGAAGATTTGTGTGAGATGTACCGATCGTTTTGAAGGCACTAGTGATAGGATTGTTCCTTTTGATGCTGATCAAACTAAAACGAAGTCATAGGACTCATAATCACATCTTTCTTTGACAATTTGAGAGAACCAATGAAACAATAAGAAGGTCTCCCTAAATCAAGACTTGTGTGAGATGTACGCGTCATTTTTAACGCGATAGTCACTGGGATTGTTCATTTTGATGCTAATCAAATTAGAACAAAATAATAGGACTACTAATCACCTCTTTCGTTGATAATTTAGAGAACCAATGAAACAATAAGTAGGTCTCCCTAAATGAAGACTTGTGCGAGAAGTACGCATCGTTTTGAACGTGATAGTAATGGGATTGTTCCTTTTGATGTTAATTAAACTAGAACGAAGTTATAGGACTCATAATCACCTTTTTTAAGATAATTTTAGATAACCAAATGAAATAATAAGAAGGTCTTCCTAAATGAACACTTGTGTGAGATGTACGGATCTTTTTGAAGGCACTAGTGATAGAATTGCTCTTTTTGATGCTAATCAAACTAAAACGAAGTCATAGGACTCATAATCACCTTCTTCTTCGATAATTTGAGAGATTCAATGAAACAATAAGAAGGTCTCCCTAAATTATAAAGACGTGTGCGAGATATACGCATCTTTTTAAACGCGATAGTCATGGGATTGCTCCTTTTGCAGCTAATCAAATTAATAGGACTCCTAATCACCTCTTTCTGATTTAGCAATAAAAAATCACCTCGTTCTTTGACAATTTTAGTGAACCAATGAAACAATAAGAAGGTCTCCTTAAATAAATACATGTGTGAGATGTACGCCTCGTTTTGAACGTGATAGTAATGTGATTGCTCCTTTTGATGCTAATCAAACTAGAACGAAGTTATAGGACTCCTAATCACCTCTTTCTTTGACAATTTTAGTGAACCAATGAAATAATAAGAAGATCTCCTTAAATGAAGACTTGTGTGAGATGTAGGCGTTGTTTTGAACGTGATAGTAATGGGATTGCTCATTTTGATGCTAATCAAACTACAATGAAGTTATAGGACTCCTAATCATCTTTTTCTTTGATAATTTTAGAGAACCAATGAAACATTAAGAATGTCTCCCTAAATGAAGACTTGTGTGAGATGTATGTATGCATGGTTTTGAACGCGATAGTCATTGGTTTCTCCTTTTGACACTAATCAAACTAGAACGAAGTAATACAACTATTGATCACCTCTTTCTTTATAAATTTGAAACAACCAATGAAAGAATATGACGGTCTACCTAAATGAAGACTTGTGTGAAATCTACGCATCGTTATGGACGCGATAGTGATGGAATTCCTTCTTTTGATGCTAATTTCAACTTGAAGAAGTAATAGGACTCAAAATCACAATATTTTGACAATTTAAGAGAACTAATGAAACAGTAAGAAGGTTTCCCTAAATGAAGATTTGTGTGAGATGTACGGATCGTTTTGAAGGCACTAGTGATAGGATTGTTCCTTTTGATGCTAATCAAACTAAAACGAAGCCAGAGGACTCATAATCACCTCTTTCTTTGACAATTTGAGAGAACCAATGAAAGAATAAGAAGGTCTCCTTAAATGAAGATTTGTACGAGAAGTATGCATAGTTTTGAACGTGATATTAATGGGATTGCTCCTTTTGATGCTAATCAAACTAGAACGAAGTTATAGGACTCCTAATCACCTCTTTCTTTGACAATTTTAGTGAACCAATGAAATAATAAGAATGTCTCCTTAAATGAAGACATGTGTGAGATGTAGGCATTGTTTTGAACGTGATAGTAATGGGATTGCTCCTTTTGATGCTAATCAAACTAGAACGAAGTTATAGGACTCCTAATCACCTATTTCTTTGACAATTTTAGAGAATCAATGAAACATTAAGAATGTCTCCCTAAAGAAGACTTGTGTGAGATGTATGTACGCATGGTTTTGAACGCGATAGTCAGGGGTTTCTCCTTTTGACGCTAATCAAACTAGAACGAAGTAATACAACTATTGATCACCTCTTTCTTTGTAAATTAGAAACTACCAATGAAACAATATGAAGGTCTACCTAAATGAAGACTTGTGTGAGATCTACGCAACATTTTGGGCGCGATAGTGATGGAATTCCTTCTTTTGATGCTAATTTCAACTTGAACAAAGTAATAGGACTCAAAATCACAATATTTTGACAATTTGAGAGAACTAATGAAACAGTAAGAAGGTTTCCCTAAATGAAGACTTGTGTGAGATGTACGGATCGTTTTGAAAGCAGTAGTGATAGGATTGTTCCTTTTGATGCTCATCAAACAAGAACGAAGTCATAGGACTTATAATCACCTCTTTCTTTGACAATTTGAGAGAACCAATGAAACAATAAGAAGGTCTCCCTGAATCAAGACTTGTGTGAGATGTACGCATCATTTTTAACGCGATAGTCATGGGATTGTTCATTTTGATGCTAATCAAATTAGAATGAAATAATAGGACTCTTAATCACCTCTTTCTTTGACAATTTAGAGAACCAATGAAACAATAAGTAGGTCTCCTTAAATCTTGTGCGAGAAGTACGCATCGTTTGAACGTGATAGTAATGGGATTGTTCCTTTTGATGCTAATTAAACTAGAACGAAGTTATAGGACTCATAATCACCTCTTTTTTGACAATTTTAGAAAACCAAATGAAATAATAAGAAGGTCTTCCTAAATGAATACTTGTGTGAGATGTACGGATCTTTTTGAAAGCACTAGTTATAGAATTGCTCTTTTTGATGCTAATCAAACTAGAACGAAGTCATAGGACTCATAATCACCTCCTTCTTTGACAATTTGAGAGATTCAATGAAGCAATAAGAAGGTCTCCCTAAATAATAAAGACTTGTGTGAGTTGTACGCATCGTTTTAAACGCGATAGTCATAGGATTGCTCTTTTTGATGCTAATTAAATTAGAACGAAGTAATAGAACTCTTAATCACCTCTTTCTTTGACAATTTTAGCTAACCAATGCAACACTAAGAATGTCTCCTTAAATGAAGACATGTGTGAGATGTACGCATCGTTTGAACGTGATAGTAATGTGATTGCTCCTTTTGATGCTAATCAAACTAGAACGAAGTTATAGGACTCCTAATCACCTCTTTCTTTGATAATTTTAGTGAACCAACGAAATAATAAGAAGGTCTCCTTAAATGAAGTCTTGTGTGAGATGTAGGCATTGTTTTGAACGTGATAGTAATGGGATTGCTCCTTTTGATGCTAATCAAACTAGAACGAAGTTATAGGACTCCTAATCACCTATTTCTTTGACAATTTTAGAGAATCAATGAAACATTAAGAATGTCTCCCTAAATTAAGACTTGTGTGAGATGTATGTACGCATGGTTTTGAACGCGATAGTCATGGGTTTCTCCTTTTGACGCTAATCAAACTAGAACGAAGTAATACAACTATTGATCACCTCTTTCTTTGTAAATTAGAAACTACCAATGAAACAATATGAAGGTCTACCTAAATGAAGACTTGTGTGAGATCTACGCAACGTTTTGGACGCGATAGTGATGGAATTCCTTCTTTTGATGCTAATTTAACTTGAAGAAAGTAATAGGACTCAAAATCACAATATTTTGACAATTTGAGAGTACTAATGAAACAGTAAGAAGGTTTCCCTAAATGAAGACTTGTGTGAGATGTACGGATCGTTTTGAAAGCAGTAGTGATAGGATTGTTCCTTTTGATGCTAATCAAACTAGAACGAAGTCATAGGACTCATAATCACCTCTTTCTTTGACAATTTGAGAGAACCAATGAAACAATAAGAAGGTCTCCCTAAATCAAGACTTGTGTGAGATGTACGCATAATTTTTAACGCGATAGTCATGGGATTGTTCATTTCGATGCTAATCAAATTAGAATGAAATAATAGGACTCTTAATCACCTCTTTCTTTGATAATTTAGAGAACCAATGAAACAATAAGTAGGTCTCCTTAAATCTTGTGCGAGAAGTACGCATCGTTTTGAACGTGATAGTAATGGGATTGTTCCTTTTGATGCTAATTAAACTAGAACGAAGTTATAGGACTCATAATCACCTCTTTTTTGACAATTTTAGAAAACCAAATGAAATAATAAGAAGGTCTTCTTAAATGAATACTTGTGTGAGATGTACGGATCTTTTTGAAAGCACTAGTTATAGAATTGCTCTTTTGATGCTAATCAAACTAAAACGAAGTCATAGGACTCATAATCACCTCCTTCTTTGACAATTTGAGAGATTCAATGAAACAATAAGAAGGTCTCCCTAAATTATAAAGACTTGTGTGAGTTGTACGCATCGTTTTAAACGCGATAGTCATAGGATTGCTCTTTTTGATGCTAATCAAATTAGAACAAATTAATAGAACTCTTAATCACCTCTTTCTGATTTAGCAAAAAAAAATCACCTCTTTCTTTGACAATATTAGTTAACCAATGCAACACTAAGAATGTCTCCTTAAATGAAGACATGTGTGAGATGTACGCATCGTTTTGAACGTAATAGTAATGTGATTGCTCTTTTTGATGCTAATCAAACTAGAACGAAGTTATAGGACTCCTAATCACCTCTTTCTTTGATAATTTTAGTGAACCAACGAAATAATAAGAAGGTCTCCTTAAATGAAGTCTTGTGTGAGATGTAGGCATTGTTTTGAACGTGATAGTAATGGGATTACTCATTTTGATGCTAATCAAACTAGAACGAAGTTATAGGACTCCTAATCACCTATTTCTTTGACAATTTTAGAGAACAAATGAAACATTAAGAATGTCTCCCTAAATGAAGACTTGTGTGAGATGTATGTACGCATGGTTTTGAACGCGATAGTCAGGGGTTTCTCCTTTTGACGCTAATCAAACTAGAACGAAGTAATACAACTATTGATCACCTCTTTCTTTGTAAATTTGAAACAACCAGTGAAACAATATGAAGGTCTACCTAAATGAAGACTTGTGTGTGATCTACGAATTGTTTTGAACGCGATAGTGATGGAATTCATTCTTTTGATGCTAATTTCAACTTGAACGAAGTAATAAGACTCAAAATCACAGTATTTTGACAATTTAAGATAACTAATGAAACAGTAAGAAGGTTTCCCTAAATGAAGATTTGTGTGAGATGTACCGATCGTTTTGAAGACACTAGTGATAGGATTGTTCCTTTTGATGCTGATCAAACTAAAACGAAGTCATAGGACTCATAATCACATCTTTCTTTGACAATTTGAGAGAACCAATGAAACAATAAGAAGGTCTCCCTAAATCAAGACTTGTGTGAGATGTACGCTTCATTTTTAACGCGATAGTCATGGGATTGTTCATTTTGATGCTAATCAAATTAGAACAAAATAATAGGACTACTAATCACCTCTTTCGTTGATAATTTAGAGAACCAATGAAACAATAAGTAGGTCTCCCTAAATGAAGACTTGTGCGAGAAGTACGCATCGTTTTGAACGTGATAGTAATGGGATTGTTCCTTTTGATGTTAATTAAACTAGAACGAAGTTATAGGACTCATAATCACCTTTTTTTAGATAATTTTAGATAACCAAATGAAATAATAAGAAGGTCTTCCTAAATGAACACTTGTGTGAGATGTACGGATCTTTTTGAAGGCACTAGTGATAGAATTGCTCTTTTTGATGCTAATCAAACTAAAACGAAGTCATAGGACTCATAATCACCTTCTTCTTCGATAATTTGAGAGATTCAATGAAACAATAAGAAGGTCTCCCTAAATTATAAAGACGTGTGCGAGATATACGCATCGTTTTAAACGCGATAGTCATGGGATTGCTCCTTTTGCAGCTAATCAAATTAATAGGACTCCTAATCACCTCTTTCTGATTTAGCAATAAAAAATCACCTCGTTCTTTGACAATTTTAGTGAACCAATGAAACAATAAGAAGGTCTCCTTAAATAAATACATGTGTGAGATGTACGCCTCGTTTTGAACGTGATAGTAATGTGATTGCTCCTTTTGATGCTAATCAAACTAGAACGAAGTTATAGGACTCCTAATCACCTCTTTCTTTGACAATTTTAGTGAACCAATGAAATAATAAGAAGATCTCCTTAAATGAAAACTTGTGTGAGATGTAGGCGTTGTTTGAACGTGATAGTAATGGGATTGCTCCTTTTGATGCTAATCAAACTAGAATGAAGTTATAGGACTCCTAATCACCTTTTTCTTTGATAATTTTAGAGAACCAATGAAACATTAAGAATGTCTCCCTAAGTGAAGACTTGTGTGAGATGTATGTACGCATGGTTTTGAACGCGATAGTCATGGGTTTCTCCTTTTGACGCTAATCAAACTAGAACGAAGTAATACAACTATTGATCACCTCTTTCTTTATAAATTTGAAACAACCAATGAAAGAATATGACGGTCTACCTAAATGAAGACTTGTGTGAAATCTACGCATCGTTATGGACGCGATAGTGATGGAATTCCTTCTTTTGATGCTAATTTCAACTTGAAGAAGTAATAGGACTCAAAATCACAATATTTTAACAATTTAAGAGAACTAATGGATCAGTAAGAAGGTTTCCCTAAATGAAGATTTGTGTGAGATGTACGGATCATTTTGAAGGCACTAGTGATAGGATTGTTCCTTTTGATGCTAATCCAAACTAAAACGAAGTCATAGGACTCATAATCACCTCTTTCTTTGACAATTTGAGAGAACCAATGAAAGAATAAGAAGGTCTCCTCAAATGAAGATTTGTACGAGAAGTATGCATCGTTTTGAACGTGATAGTAATGGGATTGCTCCTTTTGATGCTAATCAAACTAGAACGAAGTTATAGGACTCCTAATCACCTTTTTCTTTGACAATTTTAGTGAACCAATGAAATAATAAGAATGTCTCCTTAAATGAAGACATGTGTGAGATGTAGGCATTGTTTTGAACGTGATAGTAATGGGATTGCTCCTTTTGATGCTAATCAAACTAGAACGAAGTTATAGGACTCCTAATCACCTATTTCTTTGACAATTTTAGAGAATCAATGAAACATTAAGAATGTCTCCCTAAAAGAAGACTTGTGTGAGATGTATGTACGCATGGTTTTGAACGCGATAGTCAGGGGTTTCTCCTTTTGACGCTAATCAAACTAGAACGAAGTAATACAACTATTGATCACCTCTTTCTTTGTAAATTAGAAACTACCAATGAAACAATATGAAGGTCTACCTAAATGAAGACTTGTGTGAGATCTACGCAACATTTTGGCGCGATAGTGATGGAATTCCTTCTTTTGATGCTAATTTCAACTTGAACAAAGTAATAGGACTCAAAATCACAATATTTTGACAATTTGAGAGAAACTAATGAAACAGTAAGAAGGTTTCCCTAAATGAAGACTTGTGTGAGATGTACGGATCGTTTTGAAAGCAGTAGTGATAGGATTGTTCCTTTTGATGCTAATCAAACTAGAACGAAGTCATAGGACTCATAATCACCTCTTTCTTTGACAATTTGAGAGAACCAATGAAACAATAAGAATGTCTCCCTAAATCAAACTTGTGTGAGATGTACGCATCATTTTTAACGCGATAGTCATGGGATTGTTCATTTTGATGCTAATCAAATTAGAATGAAATAATAGGACTCTTAATCACCTCTTTCTTTGACAATTTAGAGAACCAATGAAACAATAAGTAGGTCTCCTTAAATCTTGTGCGAGAAGTACGCATCGTTTTGAACGTGATAGCAATGGGATTGTTCCTTTTGATGCTAATTAAACTAGAACGAAGTTATAGGACTCATAATCACCTCTTTTTTGACAATTTTAGAAAACCAAATGAAATAATAAGAAGGTCTTCCTAAATGAATACTTGTGTGAGATGTACGGATCTTTTTGAAAGCACTAGTTATAGAATTGCTCTTTTTGATGCTAATCAAACTAGAACGAAGTCATAGGACTCATAATAACCTCCTTCTTTGACAATTTGAGAGATTCAATGAAACAATAAGAAGGTCTCCCTAAATAATAAAGACTTGTGTGAGTTGTACGCATCGTTTTAAACGCGATAGTCATAGGATTGCTCTTTTGATGCTAATCAAATTAGAACGAAGTAATAGAACTCTTAATCACGTCTTTCTGATTTAGCAAAAAAAAATCACCTCTTTCTTTGACAATTTTAGTTAACCAATGCAACACTAAGAATGTCTCCTTAAATGAAGACATGTGTGAGATGTACGCATCGTTTTGAACGTGATAGTAATGTGATTGCTCCTTTTGATGCAAATCAAACTAGAACGAAGTTATAGGACTCCTAATCACCTATTTCTTTGACAATTTTAGAGAACAAATGAAACATTAAGAATGTCTCCCTAAATGAAGACTTGTGTGAGATGTATGTACGTATGGTTTTGAACGCGATAGTCAGGGGTTTCTCCTTTTGACGCTAATCAAACTAGAACGAAGTAATACAACTATTGATCACCTCTTTCTTTGTAAATTTGAAACAACCAGTGAAACAATATGAAGGTCTACCTAAATGAAGACTTGTGTGTGATCTACGAATTGTTTTGGACGCGATAGTGATGGAATTCATTCTTTTGATGCTAATTTCAACTTGAACGAAGTAATAGGACTCAAAATCACAGTATTTTGACAATTTAAGATAACTAATGAAACAGTAAGAAGGTTTCCCTAAATGAAGATTTGTGTGAGATGTACCGATCGTTTTGAAGGCACTAGTGATAGGATTGTTCCTTTTGATGCTAATCAAACTAAAATGAAGTCATAGGACTCATAATCACATCTTTCTTTGACAATTTGAGAGAACCAATGAAACAATAAGAAGGTCTCCCTAAATCAAGACTTGTGTGAGATGTACGCTTCATTTTAACGCGATAGTCATGGGATTGTTCATTTTGATGCTAATCAAATTAGAACAAAATAATAGGACTACTAATCACCTCTTTCGTTGATAATTTAGAGAACCAATGAAACAATAAGTAGGTCTCCCTAAATGAAGACTTGTGCGAGAAGTACGCATCGTTTTGAACGTGATAGTAATGGGATTGTTCCTTTTGATGTTAATTAAACTAGAACGAAGTTATAGGACTCATAATCACCTTTTTTTAGATAATTTTAGATAACCAAATGAAACAATAAGAAGGTCTTCCTAAATGAATACTTGTGTGAGATGTACGGATCTTTTTGAAGGCACTAGTGATAGAATTGCTCCTTTTGATGCTAATCAAACTAAAACGAAGTCATAGGACTCATAATCACCTTCTTCTTTGATAATTTGAGAGTTTCAATGAAACAATAAGAAGGTCTCCCTAAATTAGAAATACGTGTGCGAGATATACGCATCGTTTTAAACGCGATAGTCATGGGATTGATCCTTTTGATGCTAATCAAATTAATAGGACTCCTAATCACCACTTTCTGATTTAGCAATAAAAAATCACCTCGTTCTTTGACAATTTTAGTGAACCAATGAAACAATAAGAAGGTCTCCTTAAATAAATACATGTGTGAGATGTACGCCTCGTTTTGAACGTGATAGTAATGTGATTGCTCCTTTTGATGCTAATCAAACTAGAACGAAGTTATAGGACTCCTAATCACCTCTTTCTTTGACAATTTTAGTGAACCAATGAAATAATAAGAAGATCTCCTTAAATGAAGACTTGTGTGAGATGTAGGCGTTGTTTTGAACGTGATAGTAATGGGATTGCTCCTTTTGATGCTAATCAAACTAGAATGAAGTTATAGGACTCCTAATCACCTTTTTCTTTGATAATTTTAGAGAACCAATGAAACATTAAGAATGTCTCCCTAAATGAAGACTTGTGTGAGATGTATGTACGCATGGTTTTGAACGCGATAGTCATGGGTTTCTCCTTTTGACGCTAATCAAACTAGAACGAAGTAATACAACTATTGATCACCTCTTTCTTTATAAATTTGAAACAACCAATGAAAGAATATGACGGTCTACCTAAATGAAGACTTGTGTGAGATCTACGCATCGTTTGGACGCGATAGTGATGGAATTCCTTCTTTTGATGCTAATTTCAACTTGAAGAAGTAATAGGACTCAAAATCACAATATTTTGACAATTTAAGAGAACTAATGAAACAGTAAGAAGGTTTCCCTAAATGAAGATTTATGTGAGATGTACGGATCGTTTTGAAGGCACTAGTGATAGGATTGTTCCTTTTGATGCTAATCAAACTAAAACGAAGTCATAGGACTCATAATCACCTCTTTCTTTGACAAATTGAGAGAACCAATGAAAGAATAAGAAGGTCTCCTTAAATGAAGATTTGTACGAGAAGTATGCATCGTTTTGAACTTGATATTAATGGGATTGCTCCTTTTGATGCTAATCAAACTAGAACGAAGTTATAGGACTCCTAATCACGTCTTTCTTTGACAATTTTAGTGAACCAATGAAATAATAAGAATGTCTCCTTGAATGAAGACATGTGTGAGATGTAGGCATTGTTTTGAACGTGATAGTAATGGGATTGCTCCTTTTGATGCTAATCAAACTAGAACGAAGTTATAGGACTCCTAGTCACCTATTTCTTTGACAATTTTAGAGAATCAATGAAACATTAAGAATGTCCCCCTAAATGAAGACTTGTGTGAGATGTATGTACGCATGGTTTTGAACGCGATAGTCATGGGATTCTCCTTTTGACGCTAATCAAACTAGAACGAAGTAATACAACTATTGATCACCTCTTTCTTTGTAAATTAGAAACTACCAATGAAACAATATGAAGGTCTACCTAAATGAAGACTTGTGTGAGATCTACGCAAAGTTTTGGGCGCGATAGTGATGGAATTCCTTCTTTTGATGCTAATTTCAACTTGAATAAAGTAATAGGACTCAAAATCAAAATATTTTGACAATTTGAGAGAACTAATGAAATAGTAAGAAGGTTTCCCTAAATGAAGACTTGTGTGAGATGTACGGATCGTTTTGAAAGCAGTAGTGATAGGATTGTTCCTTTTGATGCTAATCAAACTAGAACGAAGTCATAGGACTCATAATCACCTCTTTCTTTGACAATTTGAGAGAACCAATGAAACAATAAGAAGGTCTCCCTAAATCAAGACTTGTGTGAGATGTACGCATCATTTTTAACGCGATAGTCATGGGATTGTTCATTTTGATGCTAATCAAATTAGAATGAAATAATAGGACTCTTAATCACCTCTTTCTTTGACAATTTAGAGAACCAATGAAACAATAAGTAGGTCTCCTTAAATCTTGTGCGAGAAGTACGCATCGTTTTGAACGTGATAGCAATGGGATTGTTCCTTTTGATGCTAATTAAACTAGAACGAAGTTATAGGACTCATAATCACCTCTTTTTTGACAATTTTAGAAAACCAAATGAAATAATAAGAAGGTCTTCCTAAATGAATACTTGTGTGAGATGTACGGATCTTTTTGAAAGCACTAGTTATAGAATTGCTCTTTTTGATGCTAATCAAACTAGAACGAAGTCATAGGACTCATAATAACCTCCTTCTTTGACAATTTGAGAGATTCAATGAAACAATAAGAAGGTCTCCCTAAATAATAAAGACTTGTGTGAGTTGTACGCATCGTTTTAAACGCGATAGTCATAGGATTGCTCTTTTTGATGCTAATCAAATTAGAACGAAGTAATAGAACTCTTAATCACGTCTTTCTGATTTAGCAAAAAAAAATCACCTCTTTCTTTGACAATTTTAGTTAACCAATGCAACACTAAGAATGTCTCCTTAAATGAAGACATGTGTGAGATGTACGCATCGTTTGAACGTGATAGTAATGTGATTGCTCCTTTTGATGCTAAATTAAACTAGAACGAAGTTATAGGACTCCTAATCACCTATTTCTTTGACAATTTTAGAGAACAAATGAAACATTAAGAATGTCTCCCTAAATGAAGACTTGTGTGAGATGTATGTACGTATGGTTTTGAACGCGATAGTCAGGGGTTTCTCCTTTTGACGCTAATCAAACTAGAACGAAGTAATACAACTATTGATCACCTCTTTCTTTGTAAATTTGAAACAACCAGTGAAACAATATGAAGGTCTACCTAAATGAAGACTTGTGTGTGATCTACGAATTGTTTTGGACGCGATAGTGATGGAATTCATTCTTTTGATGCTAATTTCAACTTGAACGAAGTAATAGGACTCAAAATCACAGTATTTTGACAATTTAAGATAACTAATGAAACAGTAAGAAGGTTTCCCTAAATGAAGATTTGTGTGAGATGTACCGATCGTTTTGAAGGCACTAGTGATAGGATTGTTCCTTTTGATGCTAATCAAACTAAAATTAAGTCATAGGACTCATAATCACATCTTTCTTTGACAATTTGAGAGAACCAATGAAACAATAAGAAGGTCTCCCTAAATCAAGACTTGTGTGAGATGTACGCTTCATTTTTAACGCGATAGTCATGGGATTGTTCATTTTGATGCTAATCAAATTAGAACAAAATAATAGGACTACTAATCACTTCTTTCGTTGATAAGTTTAGAGAACCAATGAAACAATAAGTAGGTCTCCCTAAATGAAGACTTGTACGAGAAATACGCATCGTTTTGAACGTGATAGTAATGGGATTGTTCCTTTTGATGTTAATTAAACTAGAACGAAGTTATAGGACTCATAATCACTTTTTTTAGATAATTTTAGATAACCAAATGAAACAATAAGAAGGTCTTCCTAAATGAATACTTGTGTGAGATGTACGGATCTTTTTGAAGGCACTAGTGATAGAATTGCTCCTTTTGATGCTAATCAAACTAAAACGAAGTCATAGGATTCATAATCACCTTCTTCTTTGATAATTTGAGAGATTCAATGAAACAATAAGAAGGTCTCCCTAAATTAGAAATACATGTGTGAGATACACGCATCGTTTTAAACGAGATAGTCATGGGATTGATCCTTTTGATGTTAATCAAATTAATAGGACTCCTAATCACCTCTTTCTGATTTAGCAATAAAAAATCACCTCGTTCTTTGACAATTTTAGTGAACCAATGAAACAATAAGAAGGTCTCCTTAAATAAATACATGTGTGAGATGTACGCCTCGTTTTGAACGTGATAGTAATGTGATTGCTCCTTTTGATGCTAATCAAACTAGAACAAAGTTATAGGACTCCTAATCACCTCTTTCTTTGACAATTTTAGTGAACCAATGAAATAATAAGAAGATCTCCTTAAATGAAGACTTGTGTGAGATGTAGGCGTTGTTTTGAACGTGATAGTAATGGGATTGCTCCTTTTGATGCTAATTAAACTAGAATGAAGTTATAGGACTCCTAATCACCTTTTTCTTTGATAATTTTAGAGAACCAATGAAACATTAAGAATGTCTCCCTAAATGAAGACTTGTGTGAGATGTATGTACGCATGGTTTTGAACGCGATAGTCATGGGTTTCTCCTTTTGACGCTAATCAAACTAGAACGAAGTAATACAACTATTGATCACCTCTTTCTTTATAAATTTGAAACAACCAATGAAAGAATATGACGGTATACCGAAATGAAGACTTGTGTGAAATCTACGCATCGTTATGGACGCGATAGTGATGGAATTCCTTCTTTTGATGCTAATTTCAACTTGAAGAAGTAATAGGACTCAAAATCACAATATTTTGACAATTTAAGAGAACTAATGAAACAGTAAGAAGGTTTCCCTAAATGAAGATTTATGTGAGATGTACAGATCGTTTTGAAGGCACTAGTGATAGGATTGTTCCTTTTGATGCTAATCAAACTAAAACGAAGTCATAGGACTCATAATCACCTCTTTCTTTGACAATTTGAGAGAACCAATGAAAGAATAAGAAGGTCTCCTTAAATGAAGATTTGTACGAGAAGTATGCATCGTTTTGAACGTGATATTAATGGGATTGCTCCTTTTGATGCTAATCAAACTAGAACGAAGTTATAGGACTCCTAATCACGTCTTTCTTTGACAATTTTAGTGAACCAATGAAATAATAAGAATGTCTCCTTGAATGAAGACATGTGTGAGATGTAGGCATTGTTTTGAACGTGATAGTAATGGGATTGCTCCTTTTGATGCTAATCAAACTAGAACGAAGTTATAGGACTCCTAGTCACCTATTTCTTTGACAATTTTAGAGAATCAATGAAACATTAAGAATGTCCCCCTAAATGAAGACTTGTGTGAGATGTATGTACGCATGGTTTTGAACGCGATAGTCATGGGATTCTCCTTTTGACGCTAATCAAACTAGAACGAAGTAATACAACTATTGATCACCTCTTTCTTTGTAAATTAGAAACTACCAATGAAACAATATGAAGGTCTACCTAAATGAAGACTTGTGTGAGATCTACGCAAAGTTTTGGGCGCGATAGTGATGGAATTCCTTCTTTTGATGCTAATTTCAACTTGAACAAAGTAATAGGACTCAAAATCAAAATATTTTGACAATTTGAGAGAACTAATGAAATAGTAAGAAGGTTTCCCTAAATGAAGACTTGTGTGAGATGTACGGATCGTTTTGAAAGCAGTAGTGATAGGATTGTTCCTTTTGATGCTAATCAAACTAGAACGAAGTCATAGGACTCATAATCACCTCTTTCTTTGACAATTTGAGAGAACCAATGAAACAATAAGAAGGTCTCCCTAAATCAAGACTTGTGTGAGATGTACGCATCATTTTTAACGCGATAGTCATGGGATTGTTCATTTTGATGCTAATCAAATTAGAATGAAATAATAGGACTCTTAATCACCTCTTTCTTTGACAATTTAGAGAACCAATGAAACAATAAGTAGGTCTCCTTAAATCTTGTGCGAGAAGTACGCATCGTTTTGAACGTGATAGCAATGGGATTGTTCCTTTTGAATGCTAATTAAACTAGAACGAAGTTATAGGACTCATAATCACCTCTTTTTGACAATTTTAGAAAACCTAAATGAAATAATAAGAAGGTCTTCCTAAATGAATACTTGTGTGAGATGTACGGATCTTTTTGAAAGCACTAGTTATAGAATTGCTCTTTTTGATGCTAATCAAACTAGAACGAAGTCATAGGACTCATAATAACCTCCTTCTTTGACAATTTGAGAGATTCAATGAAACAATAAGAAGGTCTCCCTAAATAATAAAGACTTGTGTGAGTTGTACGCATCGTTTTAAACGCGATAGTCATAGGATTGCTCTTTTTGATGCTAATCAAATTAGAACGAAGTAATAGAACTCTTAATCACGTCTTTCTGATTTAGCAAAAAAAAATCACCTCTTTCTTTGACAATTTTAGTTAACCAATGCAACACTAAGAATGTCTCCTTAAATGAAGACATGTGTGAGATGTACGCATCGTTTTGAACGTGATAGTAATGTGATTGCTCCTTTTGATGCAAATCAAACTAGAACGAAGTTATAGGACTCCTAATCACCTATTTCTTTGACAATTTTAGAGAACAAATGAAACATTAAGAATGTCTCCCTAAATGAAGACTTGTGTGAGATGTATGTACGTATGGTTTTGAACGCGATAGTCAGGGGTTTCTCCTTTTGACGCTAATCAAACTAGAACGAAGTAATACAACTATTGATCACCTCTTTCTTTGTAAATTTGAAACAACCAGTGAAACAATATGAAGGTCTACCTAAATGAAGACTTGTGTGTGATCTACGAATTGTTTTGGACGCGATAGTGATGGAATTCATTCTTTTGATGCTAATTTCAACTTGAACGAAGTAATAGGACTCAAAATCACAGTATTTTGACAATTTAAGATAACTAATGAAACAGTAAGAAGGTTTCCCTAAATGAAGATTTGTGTGAGATGTACCGATCGTTTTGAAGGCACTAGTGATAGGATTGTTCCTTTTGATGCTAATCAAACTAAAATTAAGTCATAGGACTCATAATCACATCTTTCTTTGACAATTTGAGAGAACCAATGAAACAATAAGAAGGTCTCCCTAAATCAAGACTTGTGTGAGATGTACGCTTCATTTTTAACGCGATAGTCATGGGATTGTTCATTTTGATGCTAATCAAATTAGAACAAAATAATAGGACTACTAATCACTTCTTTCGTTGATAATTTAGAGAACCAATGAAACAATAAGTAGGTCTCCCTAAATGAAGACTTGTACGAGAAATACGCATCGTTTTGAACGTGATAGTAATGGGATTGTTCCTTTTGATGTTAATTAAACTAGAACGAAGATTATAGGACTCATAATCACTTTTTTTTAGATAATTTTAGATAACCAAATGAAACAATAAGAAGGTCTTCCTAAATGAATACTTGTGTGAGATGTACGGATCTTTTTGAAGGCACTAGTGATAGAATTGCTCCTTTTGATGCTAATCAAACTAAAACGAAGTCATAGGATTCATAATCACCTTCTTCTTTGATAATTTGAGAGATTCAATGAAACAATAAGAAGGTCTCCCTAAATTAGAAATACGTGTGTGAGATATACGCATCGTTTTAAACGTGATAGTCATGGGATTGATCCTTTTGATGTTAATCAAATTAATAGGACTCCTAATCACCTCTTTCTGATTTAGCAATAAAAAATCACCTCGTTCTTTGACAATTTTAGTGAACCAATGAAACAATAAGAAGGTCTCCTTAAATAAATACATGTGTGAGATGTACGCCTCGTTTTGAACGTGATAGTAATGTGATTGCTCCTTTTGATGCTAATCAAACTAGAACAAAGTTATAGGACTCCTAATCACCTCTTTCTTTGACAATTTTAGTGAACCAATGAAATAATAAGAAGATCTCCTTAAATGAAGACTTGTGTGAGATGTAGGCGTTGTTTTGAACGTGATAGTAATGGGATTGCTCCTTTTGATGCTAATTAAACTAGAATGAAGTTATAGGACTCCTAATCACCTTTTTCTTTGATAATTTTAGAGAACCAATGAAACATTAAGAATGTCTCCCTAAATGAAGACTTGTGTGAGATGTATGTACGCATGGTTTTGAACGCGATAGTCATGGGTTTCTCCTTTTGACGCTAATCAAACTAGAACGAAGTAATACAACTATTGATCACCTCTTTCTTTATAAATTTGAAACAACCAATGAAAGAATATGACGATATACCTAAATGAAGACTTGTGTGAAATCTACGCATCGTTATGGACGCGATAGTGATGGAATTCCTTCTTTTGATGCTAATTTCAACTTGAAGAAGTAATAGGACTCAAAATCACAATATTTTGACAATTTAAGAGAACTAATGAAACAGTAAGAAGGTTTCCCTAAATGAAGATTTATGTGAGATGTACGGATCGTTTTGAAGGCACTAGTGATAGGATTGTTCCTTTTGATGCTAATCAAACTAAAACGAAGTCATAGGACTCATAATCACCTCTTTCTTTGACAAATTGAGAGAACCAATGAAAGAATAAGAAGGTCTCCTTAAATGAAGATTTGTACGAGAAGTATGCATCGTTTTGAACGTGATATTAATGGGATTGCTCATTTTGATGCTAATCAAACTAGAACGAAGTTATAGGACTCCTAATCACGTCTTTCTTTGACAATTTTAGTGAACCAATGAAATAATAAGAATGTCTCCTTGAATGAAGACATGTGTGAGATGTAGGCATTGTTTTGAACGTGATAGTAATGGGATTGCTCCTTTTGATGCTAATCAAACTAGAACGAAGTTATAGGACTCCTAGTCACCTATTTCTTTGACAATTTTAGAGAATCAATGAAACATTAAGAATGTCCCCCTAAATGAAGACTTGTGTGAGATGTATGTACGCATGGTTTTGAACGCGATAGTCATGGGATTCTCCTTTTGACGCTAATCAAACTAGAACGAAGTAATACAACTATTGATCACCTCTTTCTTTGTAAATTAGAAACTACCAATGAAACAATATGAAGGTCTACCTAAATGAAGACTTGTGTGAGATCTACGCAAAGTTTTGGGCGCGATAGTGATGGAATTCCTTCTTTTGATGCTAATTTCAACTTGAACAAAGTAATAGGACTCAAAATCAAAATATTTTGACAATTTGAGAGAACTAATGAAATAGTAAGAAGGTTTCCCTAAATGAAGACTTGTGTGAGATGTACGGATCGTTTTGAAAGCAGTAGTGATATGATTGTTCCTTTTGATGCTAATCAAACTAGAACGAAGTCATAGGACTCATAATCACCTCTTTCTTTGACAATTTGAGAGAACCAATGAAACAATAAGAAGGTCTCCCTAAATCAAGACTTGTGTGAGATGTACGCATCATTTTTAACGCGATAGTCATGGGATTGTTCATTTTGATGCTAATCAAATTAGAATGAAATAATAGGACTCTTAATCACCTCTTTCTTTGACAATTTAGAGAAGCAATGAAACAATAAGTAGGTCTCCTTAAATCTTGTGCGAGAAGTACGCATCGTTTTGAACGTGATAGTAATGGGATTGTTCCTTTTGATGCTAATTAAACTAGAACGAAGTTATAGGACTCATAATCACCTCTTTTTTGACAATTTTAGAAAACTAAATGAAATAATAAGAAGGTCTTCCTAAATGAATACTTGTGTGAGATGTACGGATCTTTTTGAAAGCACTAGTTATAGAATTGCTCTTTTTGATGCTAATCAAACTAGAACGAAGTCATAGGACTCATAATAACCTCCTTCTTTCACAATTTGAGAGATTCAATGAAACAATAAGAAGGTCTCCCTAAATAATAAAGACTTGTGTGAGTTGTACGCATCGTTTTAAACGCGATAGTCATAGGATTGCTCTTTTTGATGCTAATCAAATTAGAACGAAATAATAGAACTCTTAATCACGTCTTTCTGATTTAGCAAAAAAAAAATCACCTCTTTCTTTGACAATTTTAGTTAACCAATGCAACACTAAGAATGTCTCCTTAAATGAAGACATGTGTGAGATGTACGCATCGTTTTGAACGTGATAGTAATGTGATTGCTCCTTTTGATGCAAATCAAACTAGAACGAAGTTATAGGACTCCTAATCACCTATTTCTTTGACAATTTTAGAGAACAAATGAAACATTAAGAATGTCTCCCTAAATGAAGACTTGTGTGAGATGTATGTACGTATGGTTTTGAACGCGATAGTCAGGGGTTTCTCCTTTTGACGCTAATCAAACTAGAACGAAGTAATACAACTATTGATCACCTCTTTCTTTGTAAATTTGAAACAACCAGTGAAACAATATGAAGGTCTACCTAAATGAAGACTTGTGTGTGATCTACGAATTGTTTTGGACGCGATAGTGATAGAATTCATTCTTTTGATGCTAATTTCAACTTGAACGAAGTAATAGGACTCAAAATCACAGTATTTTGACAATTTAAGATAACTAATGAAACAGTAAGAAGGTTTCCCTAAATGAAGATTTGTGTGAGATGTACCGATCGTTTTGAAGGCACTAGTGATAGGATTGTTCCTTTTGATGCTAATCAAACTAAAATTAAGTCATAGGACTCATAATCACATCTTTCTTTGACAATTTGAGAGAACCAATGAAACAATAAGAAGGTCTCCCTAAATCAAGACTTGTGTGAGATGTACGCTTCATTTTTAACGCGATAGTCATGGGATTGTTCATTTTGATGCTAATCAAATTAGAACAAAATAATAGGACTACTAATCACTTCTTTCGTTGATAATTTAGAGAACCAATGAAACAATAAGTAGGTCTCCCTAAATGAAGACTTGTACGAGAAATACGCATCGTTTTGAACGTGATAGTAATGGGATTGTTCCTTTTGATGTTAATTAAACTAGAACGAAGTTATAGGACTCATAATCACTTTTTTTTAGATAATTTTAGATAACCAAATGAAACAATAAGAAGGTCTTCCTAAATGAATACTTGTGTGAGATGTACGGATCTTTTTGAAGGCACTAGTGATAGAATTGCTCCTTTTGATGCTAATCAAACTAAAACGAAGTCATAGGATTCATAATCACCTTCTTCTTTGATAATTTGAGAGATTCAATGAAACAATAAGAAGGTCTCCCTAAATTAGAAATACGTGTGTGAGATATACGCATCGTTTTAAACGTGATAGTCATGGGATTGATCCTTTTGATGTTAATCAAATTAATAGGACTCCTAATCACCTCTTTCTGATTTAGCAATAAAAAATCACCTCGTTCTTTGACAATTTTAGTGAACCAATGAAACAATAAGAAGGTCTCCTTAAATAAATACATGTGTGAGATGTACGCCTCGTTTTGAACGTGATAGTAATGTGATTGCTCCTTTTGATGCTAATCAAACTAGAACAAAGTTATAGGACTCCTAATCACCTCTTTCTTTGACAATTTTAGTGAACCAATGAAATAATAAGAAGATCTCCTTAAATGAAGACTTGTGTGAGATGTAGGCGTTGTTTTGAACGTGATAGTAATGGGATTGCTCCTTTTGATGCTAATTAAACTAGAATGAAGTTATAGGACTCCTAATCACCTTTTTCTTTGATAATTTTAGAGAAGCCAATGAAACATTAAGAATGTCTCCCTAAATGAAGACTTGTGTGAGATGTATGTACGCATGGTTTTGAACGCGATAGTCATGGGTTTCTCCTTTTGACGCTAATCAAACTAGAACGAAGTAATACAACTATTGATCACCTCTTTCTTTATAAATTTGAAACAACCAATGAAAGAATATGACGGTATACCTAAATGAAGACTTGTGTGAAATCTACGTATCGTTATGGACGCGATAGTGATGGAATTCCTTCTTTTGATGCTAATTTCAACTTGAAGAAGTAATAGGACTCAGAATCACAATATTTTGACAATTTAAGAGAACTAATGAAACAGTAAGAAGGTTTCCCTAAATGAAGATTTGTGTGAGATGTACGGATCGTTTTGAAGGCACTAGTGATAGGATTGTTCCTTTTGATGCTAATCAAACTAAAACGAAGTCATAGGACTCATAAGCACCTCTTTCTTTGACAATTTGAGAGAACCAATGAAAGAATAAGAAGGTCTCCTTAAATAAAGATTTGTACGAGAAGTATGCATCGTTTTGAACGTGATAGTAATGGGATTGCTCCTTTTGATGCTAATCAAACTAGAACGAAGTTATAGGACTCCTAATCACCTCTTTCTTTGACAATTTTAGTGAACCAATAAATAATAAGAAGGTCTCCTTAAATGAAGACATGTGTGAGATGTAGGCATTGTTTTGAACGTGATAGTAATGGGATTGCTCCTTTCGATGCTAATCAAACTAGAACGAAGTTATAGGACTCCTAATCACCTATTTCTTTGATAATTTTAGAGAATCAATGAAACATTAAGAATGTCTCCCTAAATAAAGACTTGTGTGAGATGTATGTACGCATGGTTTTGAACGCGATAGTCATGGGTTTCTCCTTTTGACGCTAATCAAACTAGAACGAAGTAATACAACTATTGATCACCTCTTTCTTTGTAAATTAGAAACTACCAATGAAACAATATGAAGGTCTACCTAAATGAAGACTTGTGTGAGATCTACGCAAAGTTTTGGGCGCGATAATGATGGAATTCCTTCTTTTGATGCTAATTTCAACTTGAACAAAGTAATAGGACTCAAAATTAAAATATTTTGACAATTTGAGAGAACTAATGAAACAGTAAGAAGGTTTCCCTAAATGAAGACTTGTGTGAGATGTACGGATCGTTTTGAAAGCAGTAGTGATAGGATTGTTCCTTTTGATGCTAATCAAACTAGAACGAAGTCATAGGACTCATAATCACCTCTTTCTTTGACAATTTGAGAGAACCAATGAAACAATAAGAAGGTCTCCCTAAATCACGACTTGTGTGAGATGTACGCATCATTTTTAACGCGATAGTCATGGGATTGTTCATTTTGATGCTAATCAAATTAGAATGAAATAATAGGACTCTTAATCACCTCTTTCTTTGACAATTTAGAGAACCAATGAAACAATAAGTAGGTCTCCTTAAATCTTGTGCGAGAAGTACGCATCGTTTTGAACGTGATAGTAATGGGATTGTTCCTTTTGATGCTAATTAAACTAGAACGAAGTTATAGGACTCATAATCACCTCTTTTTTGACAATTTTAGAAAACTAAATGAAATAATAAGAAGGTCTTCCTAAATGAATACTTGTGTGAGATGTACGGATCTTTTTGAAAGCACTAGTTATAGAATTGCTCTTTTTGATGCTAATCAAACTAGAACGAAGTCATAGGACTCATAATAACCTCCTTCTTTCACAATTTGAGAGATTCAATGAAACAATAAGAAGGTCTCCCTAAATAATAAAGACTTGTGTGAGTTGTACGCATCGTTTTAAACGCGATAGTCATAGGATTGCTCTTTTTGATGCTAATCAAATTAGAACGAAATAATAGAACTCTTAATCACGTCTTTCTGATTTAGCAAAAAAAAATCACCTCTTTCTTTGACAATTTTAGTTAACCAATGCAACACTAAGAATGTCTCCTTAAATGAAGACATGTGTGAGATGTACGCATCGTTTTGAACGTGATAGTAATGTGATTGCTCCTTTTGATGCAAATCAAACTAGAACGAAGTTATAGGACTCCTAATCACCTATTTCTTTGACAATTTTAGAGAACAAATGAAACATTAAGAATGTCTCCCTAAATGAAGACTTGTGTGAGATGTATGTACGTATGGTTTTGAACGCGATAGTCAGGGGTTTCTCCTTTTGACGCTAATCAAACTAGAACGAAGTAATACAACTATTGATCACCTCTTTCTTTGTAAATTTGAAACAACCAGTGAAACAATATGAAGGTCTACCTAAATGAAGACTTGTGTGTGATCTACGAATTGTTTTGGACGCGATAGTGATAGAATTCATTCTTTTGATGCTAATTTCAACTTGAACGAAGTAATAGGACTCAAAATCACAGTATTTTGACAATTTAAGATAACTAATGAAACAGTAAGAAGGTTTCCCTAAATGAAGATTTGTGTGAGATGTACCGATCGTTTTGAAAGCACTAGTGATAGGATTGTTCCTTTTGATGCTAATCAAACTAAAATTAAGTCATAGGACTCATAATCACATCTTTCTTTGACAATTTGAGAGAACCAATGAAACAATAAGAAGGTCTCCCTAAATCAAGACTTGTGTGAGATGTACGCTTCATTTTTAACGCGATAGTCATGGGATTGTTCATTTTGATGCTAATCAAATTAGAACAAAATAATAGGACTACTAATCACTTCTTTCGTTGATAATTTAGAGAACCAATGAAACAATAAGTAGGTCTCCCTAAATGAAGACTTGTACGAGAAATACGCATCGTTTTGAACGTGATAGTAATGGGATTGTTCCTTTTGATGTTAATTAAACTAGAACGAAGTTATAGGACTCATAATCACTTTTTTTAGATAATTTTAGATAACCAAATGAAACAATAAGAAGGTCTTCCTAAATGAATACTTGTGTGAGATGTACGGATCTTTTTGAAGGCACTAGTGATAGAATTGCTCCTTTTGATGCTAATCAAACTAAAACGAAGTCATAGGATTCATAATCACCTTCTTCTTTGATAATTTGAGAGATTCAATGAAACAATAAGAAGGTCTCCCTAAATTAGAAATACGTGTGTGAGATATACGCATCGTTTTAAACGTGATAGTCATGGGATTGATCCTTTTGATGTTAATCAAATTAATAGGACTCCTAATCACCTCTTTCTGATTTAGCAATAAAAAATCACCTCGTTCTTTGACAATTTTAGTGAACCAATGAAACAATAAGAAGGTCTCCTTAAATAAATACATGTGTGAGATGTACGCCTCGTTTTGAACGTGATAGTAATGTGATTGCTCCTTTTGATGCTAATCAAACTAGAACAAAGTTATAGGACTCCTAATCACCTCTTTCTTTGACAATTTTAGTGAACCAATGAAATAATAAGAAGATCTCCTTAAATGAAGACTTGTGTGAGATGTAGGCGTTGTTTTGAACGTGATAGTAATGGGATTGCTCCTTTTGATGCTAATTAAACTAGAATGAAGTTATAGGACTCCTAATCACCTTTTTCTTTGATAATTTTAGAGAACCAATGAAACATTAAGAATGTCTCCCTAAATGAAGACTTGTGTGAGATGTATGTACGCATGGTTTTGAACGCGATAGTCATGGGTTTCTCCTTTTGACGCTAATCAAACTAGAACGAAGTAATACAACTATTGATCACCTCTTTCTTTATAAATTTGAAACAACCAATGAAAGAATATGACGGTATACCTAAATGAAGACTTGTGTGAAATCTACGCATCGTTATGGACGCGATAGTGATGGAATTCCTTCTTTTGATGCTAATTTCAACTTGAAGAAGTAATAGGACTCAGAATCACAATATTTTGACAATTTAAGAGAACTAATGAAACAGTAAGAAGGTTTCCCTAAATGAAGATTTGTGTGAGATGTACGGATCGTTTTGAAGGCACTAGTGATAGGATTGTTCCTTTTGATGCTAATCAAACTAAAACGAAGTCATAGGACTCATAAGCACCTCTTTCTTTGACAATTTGAGAGAACCAATGAAAGAATAAGAAGGTCTCCTTAAATAAAGATTTGTACGAGAAGTATGCATCGTTTTGAACGTGATAGTAATGGGATTGCTCCTTTTGATGCTAATCAAACTAGAACGAAGTTATAGGACTCCTAATCACCTCTTTCTTTGACAATTTTAGTGAACCAATAAAATAATAAGAAGGTCTCCTTAAATGAAGACATGTGTGAGATGTAGGCATTGTTTTGAACGTGATAGTAATGGGATTGCTCCTTTCGATGCTAATCAAACTAGAACGAAGTTATAGGACTCCTAATCACCTATTTCTTTGATAATTTTAGAGAATCAATGAAACATTAAGAATGTCTCCCTAAATAAAGACTTGTGTGAGATGTATGTACGCATGGTTTTGAACGCGATAGTCATGGGTTTCTCCTTTTGACGCTAATCAAACTAGAACGAAGTAATACAACTATTGATCACCTCTTTCTTTGTAAATTAGAAACTACCAATGAAACAATATGAAGGTCTACCTAAATGAAGACTTGTGTGAGATCTACGCAAAGTTTTGGGCGCGATAATGATGGAATTCCTTCTTTTGATGCTAATTTCAACTTGAACAAAGTAATAGGACTCAAAATTAAAATATTTTGACAATTTGAGAGAACTAATGAAACAGTAAGAAGGTTTCCCTAAATGAAGACTTGTGTGAGATGTACGGATCGTTTTGAAAGCAGTAGTGATAGGATTGTTCCTTTTGATGCTAATCAAACTAGAACGAAGTCATAGGACTCATAATCACCTCTTTCTTTGACAATTTGAGAGAACCAATGAAACAATAAGAAGGTCTCCCTAAATCACGACTTGTGTGAGATGTACGCATCATTTTTAACGCGATAGTCATGGGATTGTTCATTTTGATGCTAATCAAATTAGAATGAAATAATAGGACTCTTAATCACCTCTTTCTTTGACAATTTAGAAAACCAATGAAACAATAAGTAGGTCTCCTTAAATCTTGTGCGGGAAGTACGCATCGTTTGAACGTGATAGTAATGGGATTGTTCCTTTTGATGCTAATTAAACTAGAACGAAGTTATAGGACTCATAATCACCTCTTTTTTGACAATTTTAGAAAACCAAATGAAATAATAAGAAGGTCTTCCTAAATGAATACTTGTGTGAGATGTACGGATCTTTTTGAAAGCACTAGTTATAGAATTGCTCTTTTTGATGCTAATCAAACTAAAACGAAGTCATAGGACTCATAATCACCTCCTTCTTTGACAATTTGAGAGATTCAATGAAACAATAAGATGGTATCCCTAAATTATAGAGACTTGTGTGAGTTGTACGCATCGTTTTAAACGCGATAGTCATAGGATTGCTCTTTTTGATGCTAATCAAATTAGAACGAAGTAATAGAACTCTTAATCACCTCTTTCTGATTTAGCAAAAAAAATCACCTCTTTCTTTGACAATTTTAGTTAACCAATGCAACACTAAGAATGTCTCCTTAAATGAAGATATGTGTGAGATGTACGCATCGTTTTGAACGTGATAGTAATATGATTGCTCCTTTTGATGCTAATCAAACTAGAACGAAGTTATAGGACTCCTAATCAACTCTTTCTTTGATAATTTTAGTGAACCAATGAAATAATAAGAAGGTCTCCTCAAATGAAGTCTTGTGTGAGATGTAGGCATTGTTTTGAACGTGATAGTAATGGGATTGCTCCTTTTGATGCTAATCAAACTAGAACGAAGTTATAGGACTCCTAATCACCTATTTCTTTGATAATTTTAGAGAACAAATGAAACATTAAGAATGTCTCCCTAAATGAAGACTTGTGTGAGATGTATGTACGCATGGTTTTGAACGCGATAGTCAGGGGTTTCTCCTTGTGACGCTAATCAAACTAGAACGAAGTAATACAACTATTGATCACCTCTTTCTTTGTAAATTTGAAACAACCAGTGAAACAATATGAAGGTCTACCTAAATGAAAACTTGTGTGTGATCTACGAATTGTTTTGGACGCGATAGTGATGGAATTCATTCTTTTGATGCTAATTTCAACTTGAACGAAGTAATAGGACTCAAAATCACAGTATTTTGACAATTTAAGATAACTAATAAAATAGTAAGAAGGTTTCCCTAAATGAAGATTTGTGTGAGATGTACCGATCGTTTTAAAGGCACTAGTGATAGGATTGTTCCTTTTGATGCTAATCAAACTAAAATGAAGTCATAAGACTCATAATCACATCTTTCTATGACAATTTTAGAGAACCAATGAAACAATAAGAAGGTCTCCCTAAATCAAGACTTGTGTGAGATGTACGCTTCATTTTTAACGCGATAGTCATGGGATTGTTCATTTTGATGCTAATCAAATTAGAACAAAATAATAGGACCACTAATCACCTCTTTCGTTGATAATTTAGAGAACCAATGAAACAATAAGTAGGTCTCCCTAAATGAAGACTTGTGCGAGAAGTACGCATCGTTTTGAACGTGATAGTAATGGGATTGTTCCTTTTGATGCCAATTAAACTAGAACGAAGTTATAGGACTCATAATCACCTTTTTTTAGATAATTTTAGATAACCAAATGAAACAATAAGAAGGTCTTCCTAAATGAATACTTGTGTGAGATGTACGGATCTTTTTGAAGGCACTAGTGATAGAATTGCTCCTTTTGATGCTAATCAAACTAAAACGAAGTCATAGGACTCATAATCACCTTCTTCTTTGATAATTTGAGAGATTCAATGAAACAATAAGAAGGTCTCCCTAAATTATAAAGACGTGTGTGAGATATACGCATCGTTTTAATCGCGATAGTCATGGGATTGCTCCTTTTGATGCTAATCAAATTAATAGGACTCCTGATCACCTCTTTCTGATTTAGCAATAAAAAATCACCTCTTTCTTTGATAATTTTAGTGAACCAATGAAACAATAAGAAGGTCTCCTTAAATAAATACATGTGTGAGATGTACGCCTCGTTTTGAACGTGATAGTAATGTGATTGCTCCTTTTGATGCTAATCAAACTATAACAAAGTTATAGGACTCCTAATCACCTCTTTCTTTGACAATTTTAGTGAACCAATGAAATAATAAGAAGATCTCCTTAAATGAAGACTTGTGTGAGATGTAGGCGTTGTTTTGAACGTGATAGTAATGGGATTGCTCCTTTTGATGCTAATCAAACTAGAATGAAGTTATAGGACTCCTAATCACCTTTTTCTTTGATAATTTTAGAGAACCAATGAAACATTAAGAATGTCTCCCTAAATGAAGACTTGTGTGAGATGTATGTACGCATGGTTTTGAACGCGATAGTCATGGGTTTCTCCTTTTGACGCTAATCAAACTAGAACGAAGTAATACAACTATTGATCACCTCTTTCTTTATAAATTTGAAACAACCAATGAAAGAATATGACGGTATACCTAAATGAAGACTTGTGTGAAATCTACGCATCGTTATGGACGCGATAGTGATGGAATTCCTTCTTTTGATGCTAATTTCAACTTGAAGAAGTAATAGGACTCAAAATCACAATATTTTAACAATTTAAGGGAACTAATGAAACAGTAAGAAGGTTTCCCAAAATGAAGATTTGTGTGAGATGTACGGATAATTTTGAAGGCACTAGTGATAGGATTGTTCCTTTTGATGCTAATCAAACTAAAACGAAGTCATAGGACTCATAATCACCTCTTTCTTTGGCAATTTGAGAGAACCAATGAAAGAATAAGAAGGTCTCCTTAAATGAAGACATGTGTGAGATGTACGCATCGTTTTGAACGTGATAGTAATGTGATTGCTCCTTTTGATGCTAATCAAATTAGAACGAAGTTATAGGACTCCTAATCACCTCTTTCTTTGATAATTTTAGTGAACCAATGAAATAATAAGAAGGTCTCCTTAAATGAAGTCTTGTGTGAGATGTAGGCATTGTTTTGAACGTGATAGTAATGGGATTGCTCCTTTTGATGCTAATCAAACTAGAACGAAGTTATAGGACTCCTAATAACCTATTTCTTTGACAATTTTAGAGAATCAATGAAACATTAAGAATGTCTCCCTAAATGAAGACTTGTGTGAGATGTATGTACGCATGGTTTTGAACGCGATAGTCATGGGTTTCTCCTTTTGACGCTAATCAAACTAGAACGAAGTAATACAACTATTGATCACCTCTTTCTTTGTAAATTAGAAACTACCAATGAAACAATATGAAGGTCTACCAAAATGAAGACTTGTGTGAGATCTACGCAATGTTTTGGACGCGATAGTGATGGAATTCCTTCTTTTGATGCTAATTTCAACTTGAACAAAGTAATAGGACTCAAAATCACAATATTTTGACAATTTGAGAGAACTAATGAAACAGTAAGAAGGTTTCCCTAAATGAAGACTTGTGTGAGATGTACGGATCGTTTTGAAAGCAGTAGTGATAGGATTGTTCCTTTTGATGCTAATCAAACTAGATTGAAGTCATAGGACTCATAATCAGCTCTTTCTTCGACAATTTGAGAGAACCAATGAAACAATAAGAAGGTCTCCCTAAATCAAGACTTGTGTGAGATGTACGCATCATTTTTAACGCGATAGTCATGGGATTGTTCATTTTGATGCTAATCAAATTAGAATGAAATAATAGGACTCTTAATCACCTCTTTCTTTGACAATTTAGAGAACCAATGAAACCATAAGTAGGTCTCCTTAAATCTTGTGCGAGAAGTACGCATCGTTTTGAATGTGATAGTAATGGGATTGTTCCTTTTGATGCTAATTAAACTAGAACGAAGTTATAGGACTCATAATCACCTCTTTTTTGACAATTTTAGAAAACCAAATGAAATAATAAGAAGGTCTTCCTAAATGAATACTTGTGTGAGATGTACGGATCTTTTTGAAATTTCTCTTTTCGATGCTAATCAAACTAGAAGGAAGTCATAGGACTCATAATCACCTCCTTCTTTGACAATTTGAGAGATTCAATGAAACAATAAGAAGGTCTCCCTAAATTATAAAGACTTGTGTGAGTTGTACGCATCGTTTTATACGCGATAGTCATAGGATTGCTCTTTTTGATGCTAATCCAATTAGAACGAAGTAATAGAACTCTTACTCACCTCTTTCTGATTTAGCAAAAAAAAATCACCTCTTTCTTTGACAATTTTAGTTAACCAATGCAACACTAAGAATGTCTCCTTAAATGAAGACATGTGTGAGATGTACGCATCGTTTTGAACGTGATAGTAATGTGATTGCTCCTTTTGATGCTAATCAAACTAGAACGAAGTTATAGGACTCCTAATCACCTCTTTCTTTGATAATTTTAGTGAACCAATGAAATAATAAGAAGGTCTCCTTAAATGAAGTCTTGTGTGAGATGTAGGCATTGTTTTGAACGTGATAGTAATGGGATTGCTCCTTTTGATGCTAATCAAACTAGAACGAAGTTATAGGACTCCTAATCCCCTATTTCTTTGACAATTTTAGAGAACCAATGAAACATTGAGAATGTCTCCTAAATGAAGACTTGTGTGAGATGTATGTACGCATGGTTTTGAACGCAATAGTCAGGGGTTTCTCCTTTTGACGATAATCAAACTAGAACGAAGTAATACAACTATTGATCACCTCTTTCTTTGTAAATTTGAAACAACTAGTGAAACAATATGAAGGTCTACCTAGATGAAGACTTGTGTGTGATCTACGAATCGTTTTGGAGGCGATAGTGATGGAATTCATTCTTTTGATTTTAATTTCAACTTGAACAAAGTAATAGGACTCAAAATCACAGTATTTTGACAATTTAAGATAACTAATGAAACAGTAAGAAGGTTTTCCTAAATGAAGATTTGTGTGAGATGTACCGATCGTTTTGAAGACACTAGTGATAGGATTGTTCCTTTTGATGCTGATCAAACTAAAACGAAGTCATAGGACTCATTATCATTTTTTCTTTGACAATTTGAGAGAACCAATGAAACAATAAGAAGGTCTCCCTAAATCAAGACTTGTGTGAGATGTACGCTTCATTTTTAACGCGATAGTCATGGGATTGTTCATTTTGATGCTAATCAAATTAGAACAAAATAATAGGACTACTAATCACCTCTTTCGTTGATAATTTAGAGAACCAATGAAACAATAAGTAGGTCTCCCTAAATGAAGACTTGTGCGAGAAGTACGCATCGTTTTGAACGTGATAGTAATGGGATTGTTCCTTTTGATGCTAATTAAACTAGAACGGAGTTATAGGACTCATAATCACCTTTTTTAGATAATTTTAGAAAACCAAATGAAACAATAAGAAGGTCTTCCTAAATGAATACTTGTGTGAGATGTACGGATCTTTTTGAAGGCACTAGTGATAGAATTGCTCCTTTTGATGCTAATCAAACTAAAACGAAGTCATAGGACTCATAATCACCTTCATCTTTGATAATTTCAGAGATTCAATGAAACAATAAGAAGGTCTCCTTAAATTATAAAGACGTGTGTGAGATATACGCATCGTTTTAAACGCTATAGTCATGGGATTGCTCCTTTTGATGCTAATCAAATTAATAGGACTCCTAATCACCTCTTTCTGATTTAGCAATAAAAAATCACCTCTTTCTTTGACAATTTTAGTGAACCAATGAAACAATAAGAAGGTCTCCTTAAATGAATACATGTGTGAGATGTACGCCTCGTTTTGAACGTGATAGTAATGTGATTGCTCCTTTTGATGCTAATCAAACTAGAACGAAGTTATAGGACTCCTAATCACCTCTTTCTTTGACAATTTTAGTGAACCAATGAAATAATAAGAAGATCTCCTTAAATGAAGACTTGTGTGAGATGTAGGCGTTGTTTTGAACGTGATAGTAATGGGATTGCTCCTTTTGATGCTAATCAAACTAGAATGAAGTTATAGGACTCCTAATCACCTTTTTCTTTGATAATTTTAGAGAACCAATGAAACATTAAGAATGTCTCCCTAAATGAAGACTTGTGTGAGATGTATGTACGCATGGTTTTGAACGCGATAGTCATGGGTTTCTCCTTTTGACGCTAATCAAACTAGAACGAAGTAATACAACTATTGATCACCTATTTCTTTATAAATTTGAAACAACCAATGAAAGAATATGACGGTCTACCTAAATGAAGACTTGTGTGAGATCTACGCATCGTTTTGAACGCGATAGTGATGGAATTCCTTCTTTTGATGCTAATTTCAACTTGAAGAAGTAATAGGACTCAAAATCACAATATTTTGACAATTTAAGAGAACTAATGAAACAGTAAGAAGGTTTTCCTATATGAAGATTTGTGTGAGATGTACGGATAATTTTGAAGGCACTAGTGATAGGATTGTTCCTTTTGATGCTAATCAAACTAAAACGAAGTCATAGGACTCATAATCACCTCTTTCTTTGGCAATTTGAGAGAACCAATGAAAGAATAAGAAGGTCTCCTTAAATGAAGACATGTGTGAGATGTACGCATCGTTTTGAACGTGATAGTAATGTGATTGCTCCTTTTGATGCTAATCAAATTAGAACGAAGTTATAGGACTCCTAATCACCTCTTTCTTTGATAATTTTAGTGAACCAATGAAATAATAAGAAGGTCTCCTTAAATGAAGTCTTGTGTGAGATGTAGGCATTGTTTTGAACGTGATAGTAATGGGATTGCTCCTTTTAATGCTAATCAAACTAGAACGAAGTTATAGGACTCCTAATCACCTATTTCTTTGACAATTTTAGAGAATCAATGAAACATTAAGAATGTCTCCCTAAATGAAGACTTGTGTGAGATGTATGTACGCATGGTTTTGAACGCGATAGTCATGGGTTTCTCCTTTTGACGCTAATCAAACTAGAACGAAGTAATACAACTATTGATCACCTCTTTCTTTGTAAATTAGAAACTACCAATGAAACAATATGAAGGTCTACCAAAATGAAGACTTGTGTGAGATCTACACAATGTTTTGGACGCGATAGTGATGGAATTCCTTCTTTTGATGCTAATTTCAACTTGAACAAAGTAATAGGACTCAAAATCACAATATTTTGACAATTTGAGAGAACTAATGAAACAGTAAGAAGGTTTCCCTAAATGAAGACTTGTGTGAGATGTACGGATCGTTTTGAAAGCAGTAGTGATAGGATTGTTCCTTTTGATGCTAATCAAACTAGAACGAAGTCATAGGACTCATAATCAGCTCTTTCTTCGACAATTTGAGAGAACCAATGAAACAATAAGAAGGTCTCCCTAAATCAAGACTTGTGTGAGATGTACACATCATTTTTAACGCGATAGTCATGGGATTGTTCATTTTGATGCTAATCAAATTAGAATGAAATAATAGGACTCTTAATCACCTCTTTCTTTGACAATTTAGAGAACCAATGAAACAATAAGTAGGTCTCCTTAAATCTTGTGCGAGAAGTACGCATCGTTTTGAATGTGATAGTAATGGAATTGTTCCTTTTGATGTTAATTAAACTAGAACGAAGTTATAGGACTCATAATCACCTCTTTTTTGACAATTTTAGAAAACCAAATGAAATAATAAGAAGGTCTTCCTAAATGAATACTTGTGTGAGATGTACGGATCTTTTTGAAATTGCTCTTTTCGATGCTAATCAAACTAGAAGGAAGTTATAGGACTCATAATCACCTCCTTCTTTGACAATTTGAGAGATTCAATGAAACAATAAGAAGGTCTCCCTAAATTATAAAGACTTGTGTGAGTTGTACGCATCGTTTTATACGCGATAGTCATAGGATTGCTCTTTTTGATGCTAATCCAATTAGAACGAAGTAATAGAACTCTTACTCACCTCTTTCTGATTTAGCAAAAAAAAATCACCTCTTTCTTTGACAATTTTAGTTAACCAATGCAACACTAAGAATGTCTCCTTAAATGAAGACATGTGTGAGATGTACGCATCGTTTTGAACGTGATAGTAATGTGATTGCTCCTTTTGATGCTAATCAAACTAGAACGAAGTTATAGGACTCCTAATCACCTCTTTCTTTGATAATTTTAGTGAACCAATGAAATAATAAGAAGGTCTCCTTAAATGAAGTCTTGTGTGAGATGTAGGCATTGTTTTGAACGTGATAGTAATGGGATTGCTCCTTTTGATGCTAATCAAACTAGAACGAAGTTATAGGACTCCTAATCCCCTATTTCTTTGATAATTTTAGAGAACCAATGAAACATTGAGAATGTCTCCCTAAATGAAGACTTGTGTGAGATGTATGTACACATGGTTTTGAACGCAATAGTCAGGGGTTTCTCCTTTTGACGATAATCAAACTAGAACGAAGTAATACAACTATTGATCACCTCTTTCTTTGTAAATTTGAAACAACTAGTGAAACAATATGAAGGTCTACCTAGATGAAGACTTGTGTGTGATCTACGAATCGTTTTGGAGGCGATAGTGATGGAATTCATTCTTTGGATTTTAATTTCAACTTGAACGAAGTAATAGGACTCAAAATCACAGTATTTTGACAATTTAAGATAACTAATGAAACAGTAAGAAGGTTTTCCTAAATGAAGATTTGTGTGAGATGTACCGATCGTTTTGAAGACACTAGTGATAGGATTGTTCCTTTTGATGCTGATCAAACTAAAACGAAGTCATAGGACTCATTATCATTTTTTCTTTGACAATTTGAGAGAACCAATGAAACAATAAGAAGGTCTCCCTAAATCAAGACTTGTGTGAGATGTACGCTTCATTTTTAACGCGATAGTCATGGGATTGTTCATTTTGATGCTAATCAAATTAGAACAAAATAATAGGACTACTAATCACCTCTTTCGTTGATAATTTAGAGAACCAATGAAACAATAAGTAGGTCTCCCTAAATGAAGACTTGTGCGAGAAGTACGCATCGTTTTGAACGTGATAGTAATAGGATTGTTCCTTTTGATGCTAATTAAACTAGAACGGAGTTATAGGACTCATAATCACCTTTTTTAGATAATTTTAGAAAACCAAATGAAACAATAAGAAGGTCTTCCTAAATGAATACTTGTGTGAGATGTACGGATCTTTTTGAAGGCACTAGTGATAGAATTGCTCCTTTTGATGCTAATCAAACTAAAACGAAGTCATAGGACTCATAATCACCTTCTTCTTTGATAATTTCAGAGATTCAATGAAACAATAAGAAGGTCTCCTTAAATTATAAAGACGTGTGTGAGATATACGCATCGTTTTAAACGCTATAGTCATGGGATTGCTCCTTTTGATGCTAATCAAATTAATAGGACTCCTAATCACCTCTTTCTGATTTAGCAATAAAAAATCACCTCTATTTTTGACAATTTTAGTGAACCAATGAAACAATAAGAAGGTCTCCTTAAATGAATACATGTGTGAGATGTACGCCTCGTTTTGAACGTGATAGTAATGTGATTGCTCCTTTTGATGCTAATCAAACTAGAACGAAGTTATAGGACTCCTAATCACCTCTTTCTTTGACAATTTTAGTGAACCAATGAAATAATAAGAAGATCTCCTTAAATGAAGACTTGTGTGAGATGTAGGCGTTGTTTTGAACGTGATAGTAATGGGATTGCTCCTTTTGATGCTAATCAAACTAGAATGAAGTTATAGGACTCCTAATCACCTTTTTCTTTGATAATTTTAGAGAACCAATGAAACATTAAGAATGTCTCCCTAAATGAAGACTTGTGTGAGATGTTTGTACGCATGGTTTTGAACGCGATAGTCATGGGTTTCTCCTTTTGACGCTAATCAAACTAGAACGAAGTAATACAACTATTGATCACCTCTTTCTTTATAAATTTGAAACAACCAATGAAAGAATATGACGGTCTACCTAAATGAAGACTTGTGTGAGATCTACGCATCGTTTTGAACGCGATAGTGATGGAATTCCTTCTTTTGATGCTAATTTCAACTTGAAGAAGTAATAGGACTCAAAATCACAATATTTTGACAATTTAAGAGAACTAATGAAACAGTAAGAAGGTTTTCCTATATGAAGATTTGTGTGAGATGTACGGATCATTTTGAAGGCACTAATGATAGGATTGTTCCTTTTGATGCTAATCAAACTAAAACGAAGTCATAGGACTCATAATCACCTCTTTCTTTGACAATTTGAGAGAACCAATGAAAGAATAAGAAGGTCTCCTTAAATGAAGACATGTGTGAGATGTACTCATCGTTTTGAACGTGATAGTAATGTGATTGCTCCTTTTGATGCTAATCAAATTAGAACGAAGTTATAGGACTCCTAATCACCTCTTTCTTTGATAATTTTAGTGAACCAATGAAATAATAAGAAGGTCTCCTTAAATGAAGTCTTGTGTGAGATGTAGGCATTGTTTTGAACGTGATAGTAATGGGATTGCTCCTTTTGATGCTAATCAAACTAGAACGAAGTTATAGGACTCCTAATCACCTATTTCTTTGACAATTTTAGAGAATCAATGAAACATTAAGAATGTCTCCCTAAATGAAGACTTGTGTGAGATGTATGTACGCATGGTTTTGAACGCGATAGTCATGGGTTTCTCCTTTTGACGCTAATCAAACTAGAACGAAGTAATACAACTATTGATCACCTCTTTCTTTGTAAATTAGAAACTACCAATGAAACAATATGAAGGTCTACCAAAATGAAGACTTGTGTGAGATCTACACAATGTTTTGGACGCGATAGTGATGGAATTCCTTCTTTTGATGCTAATTTCAACTTGAACAAAGTAATAGGACTCAAAATCACAATATTTTGACAATTTGAGAGAACTAATGAAACAGTAAGAAGGTTTCCCTAAATGAAGACTTGTGTGAGATGTACGGATCGTTTTGAAAGCAGTAGTGATAGGATTGTTCCTTTTGATGCTAATCAAACTAGAACGAAGTCATAGGACTCATAATCAGCTCTTTCTTCGACAATTTGAGAGAACCAATGAAACAATAAGAAGGTCTCCCTAAATCAAGACTTGTGTGAGATGTACGCATCATTTTTAACGCGATAGTCATGGGATTGTTCATTTTGATGCTAATCAAATTAGAATGAAATAATAGGACTCTTAATCACCTCTTTCTTTGACAATTTAGAGAATCAATGAAACAATAAGTAGGTCTCCTTCAATCTTGTGCGAGAAGTACGCATCGTTTTGAATGTGATAGTAATGGGATTGTTCCTTTTGATGCTAATTAAACTAGAACGAAGTTATAGGACTCATAATCACCTCTTTTTTGACAATTTTAGAAAACCAAATGAAATAATAAGAAGGTCTTCCTAAATGAATACTTGTGTGAGATGTACGGATCTTTTTGAAATTGCTCTTTTCGATGCTAATCAAACTAGAAGGAAGTCATAGGACTCATAATCACCTCCTTCTTTGACAATTTGAGAGATTCAATGAAACAATAAGAAGGTCTCCCTAAATTATAAAGACTTGTGTGAGTTGTACGCATCGTTTTATACGCGATAGTCATAGGATTGCTCTTTTTGATGCTAATCCAATTAGAACGAAGTAATAGAACTCTTACTCACCTCTTTCTGATTTAGCAAAAAAAAATAACCTCTTTCTTTGACAATTTTAGTTAACCAATGCAACACTAAGAATGTCTCCTTAAATTAAGACATGTGTGAGATGTACGCATCGTTTTGAACGTGATAGTAATGTGATTGCTCCTTTTGATGCTAATCAAACTAGAACGAAGTTATAGGACTCCTAATCACCTCTTTCTTTGATAATTTTAGTGAACCAATGAAATAATAAGAAGGTCTCCTTAAATGAAGTCTTGTGTGAGATGTAGGCATTGTTTTGAACGTGATAGTAATGGGATTGCTCCTTTTGATGCTAATCAAACTAGAACGAAGTTATAGGACTCCTAATCCCCTATTTCTTTGACAATTTTAGAGAACCAATGAAACATTGAGAATGTCTCCCTAAATGAAGACTTGTGTGAGATGTATGTACGCATGGTTTTGAACGCGATAGTCAGGGGTTTCTCCTTTTGACGATAATCAAACTAGAACGAAGTAATACAACTTTTGATCACCTCTTTCTTTGTAAATTTGAAACAACTAGTGAAACAATATGAAGGTCTACCTAGATGAAGACTTGTGTGTGATCTACGAATCGTTTTGGAGGCGATAGTGATGGAATTCATTCTTTTGATTTTAATTTCAACTTGAACGAAGTAATAGGACTCAAAATCACAGTATTTTGACAATTTAAGATAACTAATGAAACAGTAAGAAGGTTTTCTTAAATGAAGACTTGTGTGAGTTGTACGGATCGTTTTGAAGACACTAGTGATAGGATTGTTCCTTTTGATGCTGATCAAACTAAAACGAAGTCATAGGACTCATTATCATTTTTTCTTTGGAAATTTGAGAGAACCAATGAAACAATAAGAAGGTCTCCCTAAATCAAGACTTTTGTGAGATGTACGCTTCATTTTTAACGCGATAGTCATGGGATTGTTCATTTTGATGCTAATCAAATTAGAATGAAATAATAGGACTACTTATCACCTCTTTCTTTGACAATTTAGAGAACCAATGAAACAATAAGTAGGTCTCCTTAAATCTTGTGCGAGAAGTACGCATCGTTTTGAATGTGATAGTAATGGGATTGTTCCTTTTGATGCTAATTAAACTAGAACGAAATTATAGGACTCATAATCACCTCTTTTTTGACAATTTTAGAAAACCAAATGAAATAATAAGAAGGTCTTCCTAAGTGAATACTTGTGTGAGATGTACGGATCTTTTTGAAATTGCTCTTTTCGATGCTAATCAAACTAGAAGGAAGTCATAGGACTCATAATCACCTCCTTCTTTGACAATTTGAGAGATTCAATGAAACAATAAGAAGGTCTCCCTAAATTATAAAGACTTGTGTGAGTTGTACGCATCGTTTTATACGCGATAGTCATAGGATTGCTCTTTTTGATGCTAATCCAATTAGAACGAAGTAATAGAACTCTTACTCACCTCTTTCTGATTTAGCAAAAAAAATCACCTCTTTCTTTGACAATTTTAGTTAACCAATGCAACACTAAGAATGTCTCCTTAAATGAAGACATGTGTGAGATGTACGCATCGTTTTGAACGTGATAGTAATGTGATTACTCCTTTTGATGCTAATCAAACTAGAACGAAGTTATAGGACTCCTAATCACCTCTTTCTTTGATAATTTTAGTGAACCAATGAAATAATAAGAAGGTCTCCTTAAATGAAGTCTTGTGTGAGATGTAGGCATTGTTTTGAACGTGATAGTAATGGGATTGCTCCTTTTGATGCTAATCAAACTAGAACGAAGTTATAGGACTCCTAATCCCCTATTTCTTTGACAATTTTAGAGAACCAATGAAACATTGAGAATGTCTCCCTAAATGAAGACTTGTGGGAGATGTATGTACGCATGGTTTTGAACGCAATAGTCAGGGGTTTCTCCTTTTGACGATAATCAAACTAGAACGAAGTAATACAACTATTGATCACCTCTTTCTTTGTAAATTTGAAACAACTAGTGAAACAATATGAAGGTCTACCTAGATGAAGACTTGTGTGTGATCTACGAATCGTTTTGGAGGCGATAGTGATGGAATTCATTCTTTTGATTTTAATTTCAACTTGAACGAAGTAATAGGACTCAAAATCACAGTATTTTGACAATTTAAGATAACTAATGAAACAGTAAGAAGGTTTTCCTAAATGAAGATTTGTGTGAGATGTACCGATCGTTTTGAAGACACTAGTGATAGGATTGTTCCTTTTGATGCTGATCAAACTAAAACGAAGTCATAGGACTCATTATCATTTTTTCTTTGACAATTTGAGAGAACCAATGAAACAATAAGAAGGTCTCCCTAAATCAAGACTTGTGTGAGATGTACACTTCATTTTTAACACGATAGTCATGTGATTGTTCATTTTGATGCTAATCAAATTAGAACAAAATAATAGGACTACTAATCACCTCTTTCGTTGATAATTTAGAGAACCAATGAAACAATAAGTAGGTCTCCCTAAATGAAGACTTGTGCGAGAAATACGCATCGTTTTGAACGTGATAGTAATGGGATTGTTCCTTTTGATGCTAATTAAACTAGAACGGAGTTATAGGACTCATAATCACCTTTTTTAGATAATTTTAGAAAACCAAATGAAACAATAAGAAGGTCTTCCTAAATGAATACTTGTGTGAGATGTACGGATCTTTTTGAAGGCACTAGTGATAGAATTGCTCCTTTTGATGCTAATCAAACTAAAACGAAGTCATAGGACTCATAATCACCTTCTTCTTTGATAATTTCAGAGATTCAATGAAACAATAAGAAGGTCTCCTTAAATTATAAAGACGTGTGTGAGATATACGCATCGTTTTAAACGCTATAGTCATGGGATTGCTCCTTTTGATGCTAATCAAATTAATAGGACTCCTAATCACCTCTTTCTGATTTAGCAATAAAAAATCACCTCTTTCTTTGACAATTTTAGTGAACCAATGAAACAATAAGAAGGTCTCCTTAAATGAATACATGTGTGAGATGTACGCCTCGTTTTGAACGTGATAGTAATGTGATTGCTCCTTTTGATGCTAATCAAACTAGAACGAAGTTATAGGACTCCTAATCACCTCTTTCTTTGACAATTTTAGTGAACCAATGAAATAATAAGAAGATCTCCTTAAATGAAGACTTGTGTGAGATGTAGGCGTTGTTTTGAACGTGATAGTAATGGGATTGCTCCTTTTGATGCTAATCAAACTAGAATGAAGTTATAGGACTCCTAATCACCTTTTTCTTTGATAATTTTAGAGAACCAATGAAACATTAAGAATGTCTCCCTAAATGAAGACTTATGTGAGATGTATGTACGCATGGTTTTGAACGCGATAGTCATGGGTTTCTCCTTTTGACGCTAATCAAACTAGAACGAAGTAATACAACTATTGATCACCTCTTTCTTTATAAATTTGAAACAACCAATGAAAGAATATGACGGTCTACCTAAATGAAGATTTTTGTGAGATCTACGCATCGTTTTGAACGCGATAGTGATGGAATTCCTTCTTTTGATGCTAATTTCAACTTGAAGAAGTAATAGGACTCAAAATCACAATATTTTGACAATTTAAGAGAACTAATGAAACAATAAGAAGGTTTTCCTATATGAATATTTGTGTGAGATGTACGGATCATTTTGAAGGCACTAGTGATAGGATTGTTCCTTTTGATGCTAATCAAACTAAAACGAAGTCATAGGACTCATAATCACCTCTTTCTTTGACAATTTGAGAGAACCAATGAAAGAATAAGAAGGTCTCCTTAAATGAAGACATGTGTGAGATGTACGCATCGTTTTGAACGTGATAGTAATGTGATTGCTCCTTTTGATGCTAATCAAATTAGAACGAAGTTATAGGACTCCTAATCACCTCTTTCTTTGATAATTTTAGTGAACCAATGAAATAATAAGAAGGTCTCCTTAAATGAAGTCTTATGTGAGATGTAGGCATTGTTTTGAACGTGATAGTAATGGGATTGCTCCTTTTGATGCTAATCAAACTAGAACGAAGTTATAGGACTCCTAATCACCTATTTCTTTGACAATTTTAGAGAATCAATGAAACATTAAGAATGTCTCCCTAAATGAAGACTTGTGTGAGATGTATGTACGCATGGTTTTGAACGCGATAGTCATGGGTTTCTCCTTTTGACGCTAATCAAACTAGAACGAAGTAATACAACTATTGATCACCTCTTTCTTTGTAAATTAGAAACTACCAATGAAACAATATGAAGGTCTATGAAGACTTGTGTGAGATCTACGCAATGTTTTGGACGCGATAGTGGTGGAATTCCTTCTTTTGATGCTAATTTCAACTTGAACAAAGTAATAGGACTCAAAATCACAATATTTTGACAATTTGAGAGAACTAATGAAACAGTAAGAAGGTTTCCCTAAATGAAGACTTGTGTGAGATGTACGGATCGTTTTGAAAGCAGTAGTGATAGGATTGTTCCTTTTGATGCTAATCAAACTAGAACGAAGTCATAGGACTCATAATCAGCTCTTTCTTCGACAATTTGAGAGAACCAATGAAACAATAAGAAGGTCTCCCTAAATCAAGACTTGTGTGAGATGTACGCATCATTTTTAACGCGATAGTCATGGGATTGTTCATTTTGATGCTAATCAAATTAGAATGAAATAATAGGACTCTTAATCACCTCTTTCTTTGACAATTTAGAGAACCAATGAAACAATAAGTAGGTCTCCTTAAATCTTGTGCGAGAAGTACGCATCGTTTTGAATGTGATAGTAATGGGATTGTTCCTTTTGATGCTAATTAAACTAGAACGAAGTTATAGGACTCATAATCACCTCTTTTTTGACAATTTTAGAAAATCAAATGAAATAATAAGAAGGTCTTCCTAAATGAATACTTGTGTGAGATGTACGGATCTTTTTGAAATTGTTCTTTTCGATGCTAATCAAACTAGAAGGAAGTCATAGGACTCATAATCACCTCCTTCTTTGACAATTTGAGAGATTCAATGAAACAATAAGAAGGTCTCCCTAAATTATAAAGACTTGTGTGAGTTGTACGCATCGTTTTATACGCGATAGTCATAGGATTGCTCTTTTTGATGCTAATCCAATTAGAACGAAGTAATAGAACTCTTACTCACCTCTTTCTGATTTAGCAAAAAAAAATCACCTCTTTCTTTGACAATTTTAGTTAACCAATGCAACACTAAGAATGTCTCCTTAAATGAAGACATGTGTGAGATGTACGCATCGTTTTGAACGTGATAGTAATGTGATTACTCCTTTTGATGCTAATCAAACTAGAACGAAGTTATAGGACTCCTAATCACCTCTTTCTTTGATAATTTTAGTGAACCAATGAAATAATAAGAAGGTCTCCTTAAATGAAGTCTTGTGTGAGATGTAGGCATTGTTTTGAACGTGATAGTAATGGGATTGCTCCTTTTGATGCTAATCAAACTAGAACGAAGTTATAGGACTCCTAATCACCTATTTCTGTGATAATTTTAGAGAACCAATAAAACATTAAGAATGTCTATCTAAATGAAGACTTGTGTGAGATGTATGTACGCATGGTTTTGAACGCGATAGTCATGGGTTTCTCCTTTTGACGCTAATCAAACTAGAACGAAGTAATACAACTATTGATCACCTCTTTCTTTGTAAATTAGAAACTACCAATGAAACAATATGAAGGTCTACCAAAATGAAGACTTGTGTGAGATCTACACAATGTTTTGGACGCGATAGTGATGGAATTCCTTCTTTTGATGCTAATTTCAACTTGAACAAAGTAATAGGACTCAAAATCACAGTATTTTGACAATTTAAGATAACTAATGAAACAGTAAGAAGGTTTCCCTAAATGAAGATTTGTGTGAGATGTACCGATCGTTTTGAAGACACTAGTGATAGGATTGCTCCTTTTGATGCTGATCAAACTAAAACGAAGTCATAGGACTCATAATCACCTCTTTCTTTGACAATTTGAGAGAACCAATGAAACAATAAGGTCTCCCTAAATCAAGACTTGTGTGAGATGTACGCATCATTTTTAACGCGATAGTCATGGGATTGTTCATTTTAATGCTAATCAAAATAGAACGAAATAATAGGACTACTAATCACCTCTTTCGTTGACAATTTAGAGAACCAATGAAACAATAATTAGGTCTCCCTAAATGAAGACTTGTGCGAGAAGTATGCATCGTTTTGAACGTGATAGTAATGGGATTGTTCTTTTTATTGCTAATTAAACTATAACGAAGTTATAGCACTCATAATCACCTCTTTTTTGACAATTTTAGAAAACCAAATGAAACAATAAGAAGGTCTTCCTAAATGAATACTAGTGTGAGATGTACGGATCTTTTTGAAGGCACTAGTGATAGAATTGCTCTTTTTGATGCTAATAAAACTAGAACGAAGTCATAGGACTAATAATCACCTCCATTTTTGACAATTTGAGAGATTCATTGGAACAATAAGAAGGTCTCCCTAAATTATAAAGACTTGTGTGAGATGTACGCATCGTTTTAAACGCGATTGTCATAGGATTGCTTTTTTGGATGCTAATCAATTTAGAACGAATTAATAGGACTCCTAATCACCTCTTTCTGATTTAGCAAAAAAATAATCACCTCTTTCTTTAACAATTTTAGTGAACCAATGAAACAATAAGAAGGTCTCCGTAAATGAAGACATGTGTGAGATGTATGCATCGTTTTGAACGTGATATTAATGTGATTGCTCCTTTTGATGCTAATCAAACTAGAACGAAGTTATAGGACTCCTAATCAACTCTTTCTTTGACAATTTTAGTGAACCAATGAAATAATAAGAAGGTCTCCTTAAATGAAGACTTGTGTGAGATGTAGGCATTGTTTTGAACGTGATAGTAATGGGATTGCTCCTTTTGATGCTAATCAAACTAGAACGAAGTTATAGGACTCCTAATCACCTATTTCTTTGACAATTTTAGGGAACCAATGAAACATTAAGAATGTCTCCCTAAATGAAGACTTGTGTGAGATGTATGTACGCATGGTTTTGAACGTGATAGTCATGGGTTTCTCCTTTTGACGCTAATCAAACTAGAACGAAGTAATACAACTATTGATCTCCTCTTTCTTTGTAAATTTGAAACAACCAGTGAAACAATACGAAGGTCTACCTAAATGAAGACTTGTGTGAGATTTACGCTTCGTTTTGGACGCAATAGTGATGGAATTCTTCTTTTGATGCTAATTTCAACTAGAACGAAGTAATAGGACTCAAAATCACAATATTTTGACAATTTAAGAGAACTAATGAAACAGTAAGTAGGTTTCCCTAAATGAAGATTTGTGTGAGATGTACGGATCGTTTTGAAGGCAGTAGTGATAGGATTGTTCCTTTTGATGCTAATCAAACTAGAACGAAGTCATAGGACTCATAATCAGCTCTTTCTTTGACAATTTGAGAGAACCAATGAAACAATAAGAAGGTCTCCCTAAATCAAGACTTGTGTGAGATGTACGCATCATTTTTAACGTGATAGTCATGGGATTGTTCATTTTGATGCTAATCAAATTAGAACAAAATAATAGGACTCCTAATCACCTCTTTCTTTGACAATTTAGAGAACCAATGAAACAATAAGTAGGTCTCCTTAAATGAAGACTTGTGCGAGAAGTACGCATCGTTTTGAACGTTATAGTAATGGGATTGTTCTTTTTATTGCTAATTAAACTATAACGAAGTTATAGGACTCATAATCACCTCTTTGTTGACAATTTTAGAAAACCAAATGAAACAATAAGAAGGTCTTCCTAAATGAATACTAGTGTGAGATGTACGGATCTTTTTGAAGGCAGTAGTGATAGAATTGCTCCTTTTGATGCTAATCAAACTAGAACGAAGTCATAGGACTAATAATCACCTCCATTTTTGACAATTTGAGAGATTCATTGGAACAATAAGAAGGTCTCCCTAAATTATAAAGACTTGTGTGAGATGTACGCATCGTTTTAAACGCGATTGTCATAGGATTGCTTTTTTGGATGCTAATACAATTAGAACGAATTAATAGGACTCTTAATCACCTCTTTCTGATTTAGCAAAAAAAAATCACCTCTTTCTTTGACAATTTTAGTGAACCAATGAAACAATAAGAAGGTCTCCTTAAATGTAGACTTGTGTGAGATGTAGGCATTGTTTTGAACGTGATAGTAATGGGATTGCTCCTTTTGATGCTAATCAAACTAGAACGAAGTTATAGGACTCCTAATCACCCATTTCTTTGACAATTTTAGAGAACAAATGAAACATTAAGAATGTCTCCCTAAATGAAGACTTGTGTGAGATGTATGTACGCATGGTTTTGAACGCGATAGTCAGGGGTTTCTCCTTTTGACGCTAATCAAACTAGAACGAAGTAATACAACTATTGATCACCTCTTTCTTTGTAAATTTGAAACAACTAGTGAAACAATATGAAGGTCTACCAAAATGAAGACTTGTGTGTGATCTACGAATCGTTTTGGACGCGATCGTGATGGAATTCATTCTTTTGATGCTAATTTCAACTTGAACGAAGTAATAGGACTCAAAATCACAGTATTTTGACAATTTAAGATAACTAATGAAACAGTAAGAAGGTTTCCCTAAATGAAGATTTGTGTGAGATGTACCGATTGTTTTGAAGGCACTAGTGATAGGATTGTTCCTTTTGATGCTAATCAAACTAAAACGAAGTCATAGGACTCATAATCACATCTTTCTTTGACAATTTGAGAGAAGCAATGAAACAATAAGAAGGTCTCCCTAAATCAAGACTTGTGTGAAATGTACGCATCATTTTTAACGCGATAGTCATGGGATTGTTCATTTTGATGCTAATCAAATTAGAGCAAAATAATAGGACTACTAATCACCTCTTTCGTTGATAATTTAGAGAACCAATGAAACAATAAGTAGGTCTTCCTAAATGAAGACTTGTGCGAGAAGTACGCATCGTTTTGAACGTGATAGTAATGAGATTGTTCCTTTTGATGCTAATTAAACTAGAACGAAGTTGTAGGCCACATAATCACCTTTTTTTTGGATAATTTTAGAAAACCAAATGAAACAATAAGAAGGTCTTCCTAAATGAATACTTGTGTTAGATGTACGGATCTTTTTGAAGGCACTAGTGATAGAATTGCTCCTTTTGATGCTAATCAAACTAAAGCGAAGTGATAGGACTCATAATCACCTTCTTCTTTGACAATTTGAGAGATTCAATGAAACAATAAGAAGGTCTCCCTAAATTATAAAGACGTGTGTGAGATATACCCATCGTTTTAAACGCGATAGTCATGGGATTGCTCCATTTGATGCTAATCAAATTAATAGGACTCCTAATCACCTCTTTCTTTGACAATTTTAGTGAACCAATGAAACAATAAGAAGGTCTCCTTAAATTAATACATGTGTGAGATGTACGCCTCGTTTTGAACGTGATACTAATGTGATTGCTCCTTTTGATCCTAATCAAACTAGAACGAAGTTATAGGACTCCTAATCACCTCTTTCTTTGACAATTTTAGTGAACCAATGAAATAATAAGAAGATCTCCTTAAATGAAGACTTGTGTGAGATGTAGGCATTGTTTTGAACGTGATACTAATGGGATTACTCCTTTTGATGCTAATCAAACTAGAACGAAGTTATAGGACTCCTAATCACCTATTTCTTTGACAATTTTAGAGAACAAATTTAAGAATGTCTCCCTAAATGAAGACTTGTGTGAGATGTATGTACGCATGGTTTTGAACGCGATAGTCAGGGGTTTCTTTTTTTGATGCTAATCAAACTAGAATGAAGTAATACAACTATTGATCACCTCTTTCTTTGTAAATTTGAAACAACCAGTGAAACAATATGAAGGTCTACCTAAATGAAGACTTGTGTGTGATCTACGAATCGTTTTGGACGCGATAGTGATGGAATTCATTATTTTGATGCTAATTTCAACTTGAACGAAGTAAAAGGACTCAAAATCACAGTATTTTAACAATTTAAGAGAACTAATGAAACAGTAAGAAGGTTTCCCTAAATGAAGATTTGTGTGAGATGTACGGATCGTTTTGAAGGCACTAGTGATAGGATTGTTCCTTTTGATGCTAATTAAACAAAAACGAAGTCATATGACTCATAATCACATCTTTCTTTGACAATTTGAGAGAACCAATGAAACAATACGAAGGTCTCTCTAAATCAAGACTTGTGTGAGATGTACGCATCATTTTTAACGCGATAGTCATGGGATTGTTAATTTTGATGCTAATCAAATTAGAACAAAATAATAGGACTAATAATCACCTCTTTCGTTGATAATTTAGAAAACCAATGAAACAATAAGTAGGTCTTCCTAAATAAAGACTTGTGCGAGAAGTACGCATCGTTTTGAACGTGATAGTAATGGGATTGTTCCTTTTGATGCTAATTAAACTAGAACGAAGTTATAGGACTCATAATCACCTTTTTTTTTTTATAATTTTAGAAAACCAAATGAAACAATAAGAAGGTCTTCCTAAATGAATACTTGTGTGAGATGTACGGATCTTTTTGAAAGCACTATTGATAGAATTGCTCCTTATGATGCTAATCAAACTAAAACGAAGTCATAGGACTCATAATCACCTTCTTCTTTGACAACTTGAGAGATTCAATGAAACAATAAGAAGGTCTCCCTAAATTATAAAGACGTGTGTGAGATATACGCATCGTTTTAAACGCGATAGTCATGGGATTGCTCCTTTTGAGGCTAATCAAATTAATAGGACTTCGAATCACCTCTTTCTGATTTAGCAATAAAAAATCACCTCTATCTTTGAAAATTATAGTAAATCAATGAAACAATAAGAAGATCTCCTTAAATGAATACATGTGTGAGATGTACACCCCGTTTTGAACGTGATAGTAATGTGATTGCTCCTTATTATGGTAATCAAACTAGAACGAAGTTATAGGACTCCTAATCACCTCTTTCTTTGATAATTTTAGTGAACCAATAAAATAATAAGAAGATCTCCTTAAATGAAGACTTGTGTGAGATGTAGGCATTGTTTTGAACGTGATAGTAGTGGTATTGCTCCTTTTGATGCTAATCAAACTAGAATGAAGTTATAGGACTCCTAATCACCTATTTCTGTGATAATTTTTGAGAACCAATAAAACATTAAGAATGTCTCTCTAAATGAAGACTTGTGTGAGATGTATGTACGCATGGTTTTGAACGCGATAGTCATGGGTTTCTCCTTTTGACGCTAATCAAAATAGAACGAAGTAATACAACTATTGATCTCCTCTTTCTTTGTAAATTTGAAACAACCAGGGAAACAATATGAAGGTCTACCTAAATGAAGACTTGTGTGAGATCTACGCATCGTTTTGGACGCGATAGTGATGAAATTCCTTCTTTTGATGCTAATTTCAACTTGAAGAAGTAATAGGACTCAAAATCATAATATTTTGACAATTTAAGAGAACTAATGAAACAGTAAGAAGGTTTCCCTAAATGAAGTTTTGTGTGAGATGTACGGATCGTTTTGAAGGCACTAGTGATAGGATTGTTCCTTTTGATGCTAATCAAACTAGAACGAAGTCATAGGACTCATAATCACCTCTTTCTTTCACAATTTGAGAGAACCAATAAAACAATAAGAAGGTCTCCTTAAATGAAAATTTGTACGAGAAGTATGCATCGTTTTGAACGTGATAGTAATGTGATTGCTCCTTTTGATGCTAATCAAATTAGAACGAAGTTATAGGACTCCTAATCACCTCTTTCTTTGACAATTTTAGTGAACCAATGAAATAATAAGAAGGTCTCCTTAAATGAAGTCTTGTGTGAGATGTAGGCATTGTTTTGAACGTGATAGTAATGGGATTGCTCCTTTTGATGCTAATCAAACTAGAACGAAGTTATAGGACTCCTAATCACCTATTTTTTTGATAATTTTAGAGAACCAATGAAACATTAAGAATGTCTCCCTAAATGAAGACTTGTGTGAGATGTATGTACGCATGGTTTTGAACGCGATAGTCATGGGTTTCTCCTTTTGACGCTAATCAAACTAGAACGAAGTAATACAACTATTGATCACCTCTTTCTTTGTAAATTAGAAACTACCAATGAAACAATATGAAGGTCTACCTAAATGAAGACTTGTGTGAGATTTACGCATCGTTTTGGACGCGATAGTGATGGAATTCCTTCTTTTGATGCTAATTTCAACTTGAACGAAGTAATAGGACTCAAAATCATAATATTTTGACAATTTAAGAGAACTAATGAAACAGTAAGTAGGTTTCCCTAAATGAAGATTTGTGTGAGATGTACGGATCGTTTTGAAGGCAGTAGTGATAGGATTGTTCCTTTTGATGCTAATCAAACTAGAACGAAGTCATAGGACTCATAATCACCTCTTTCTTTGACAATTTGAGAGAACCAATGAAACAATAAGAAGGTCTCCCTAAATCAAGACTTGTGTGAGATGTACGCATCATTTTTAACGCGATAGTCATGGGATTGTTCATTTTGATGCTAATCATATTAGAACGAAATAATAGGACTCTTTATCACCTCTTTCTTTGAAAATTTAGAGAACCAATGAAACAATAAGTAGGTCTCCTTAAATCTTGTGCGAGAAGTACGCATCGTTTTGAACGTAATAGTAATGGGATTGTTCTTGTTGATGCTAATTAAACTAGAACGAAGTTATAGGACTCATAATCACCTCTTTTTTGACAATTTTAGAAAACCAAATGAAATAATAAGAAGGTCTTCCTAAATGAATACTTGGGTGAGATGTACGGATCTTTTTGAAATTGCTCATTTTGATGCTAATCAAACTAGAACGAAGTCATAGGACTCATAATCACCTCCTTCTTTGACAATTTGAGAGATTCAATGAAACAATAAGAAGGTCTCCCTAAATTATAAAGACTTGTGTGAGTTGTACGCATCGTTTTAAACTCGATCGTCATAGGATTGCTCTTTTTGATGCTAATTAAATTAGAACGAAGTAATAGAACTCCTAATCACCTCTTTCTGATTTAGCAAAAAAAAAATCACCTCTTTCTTTGACAATTTTAGTTAACCAATGCAACAATAAGAATGTCTCCTTAAATGAAGACATGTGTGTGATGTACGCATCGTTTTGAACGTGATAGTAATGTGATTGCTCCTTTTGATGCTAATCAAATTAGAACGAAGTTATAGGACTCCTAAGCACCTCTTTCTTTGACAATTTTAGTGAACCAATGAAATAATAAGAAGGTCTCCTTAAATGAAGTCTTGTGTGAGATGTAGGCATTGTTTTGAACGTGATAGTAATGGGATTGCTCCTTTTGATGCTAATCAAACTAGAACGAAGTTATAGGACTCCTAATCACCTATTTTTTTGATAATTTTAGAGAACCAATGAAACATTAAGAATGTCTCCCTAAATGAAGACTTGTGTGAGATGTATGTACGCATGGTTTTGAACGCGATAGTCATGGGTTTCTCCTTTTGACGCTAATCAAACTAGAACGAAGTAATACAACTATTGATCACCTCTTTCTTTGTAAATTAGAAACTACCAATGAAACAATATGAAGGTCTACCTAAATGAAGACTTGTGTGAGATTTACGCATCGTTTTGGACGCGATAGTGATGGAATTCCTTCTTTTGATGCTAATTTCAACTTGAACGAAGTAATAGGACTCAAAATCACAATATTTTGACAATTTAAGAGAACTAATGAAACAGTAAGTAGGTTTCCCTAAATGAAGATTTGTGTGAGATGTACGGATCGTTTTGAAGGCAGTAGTGATAGGATTGTTCCTTTTGATGCTAATCAAACTAGAACGAAGTCATAGGACTCATAATCAGCTCTTTCTTTTACAATTTGAGAGAACCAATGAAACAATAAGAAGGTCTCCCTAAATCAAGACTTGTGTGAGATGTACGCATCATTTTTAACGTGATAGTCATGGGACTGTTCATTTTGATGCTAATAAAATTAGAACAAAATAATAGGACTCCTAATCACCTCTTTCTTTGATAATTTAGAGAACCAATGAAATAATAAGTAGGTCTCCTTAAATGAAGACTTGTGCGAGAAGTACGCATCGTTTTGAACGTTATAGTAATGGGATTGTTCTTTTTATTGCTAATTAAACTATAACGAAGTTATAGGACTCATAATCACATCTTTTTTGACAATTTTAGAAAACCAAATGAAACAATAAGAAGGTCTTTGTGACACCCCCAAATCCGGGTACTTCAATTCCACGGGACTTGGTGTTCACTGTACGAATATCATCTATCTATCTACCCATAGTAAATGCAAACCATGCAATAAATAGAATTAAATCCTCCCCTTATGGGGTTACAACATCTGAATAATAAATAAAATAAATCCCAGGTCATACTAACCTTAAACATCCATGCGAAACATAAACAAATAAATAAGTCTGAAACATAAACAAATAAAATAAACAACAAGTCTTCATCACTTGTTGACCTTGCCCTTGCCTTTGCTAGTAGAAGGCTCGTTGGACCTTTCGTTCTTAACTGCAATGTTATTATTACGCAAGAGTGAGCACGATTGCCCACAAGTATAATAATATGACAACAATATAATAACATGCGAGTGAATCAAAGACATCTGAATAAAGAAACTCAACTTTCGACTCAAGAAAGAATAACAGGAATCAAAAGAACGGCTGAGGGTCATAAGACCTTGAACTATGTCCTAGGTTGTAAAGTTTTTATGCTTTAAACCTTTAACAGTCATAAGACTATGGACTCTACTTCTCGTACTTAAGGGGATCAGCCCTTAGTACCATACTGTGCACAATATCTCAACGCTAAAGCGTAAATAATCCCCTTTTACAGGGTTGTTCATCTCAGTTTTGACATCAGAGTCCGTACCAAAGGAAGTTTGGTTTGGATAAACTCAATAAGTATTTTGGAATTTAGAACGTTCATCAACTATGGACTAGTCGAATCAATAAGGGTTCACTAGTCCTATAAGGTTCAACAATAACATCGATATTCAACTTGAATAATAAATTTCAAGAGTATACAATCGAATAAGTATTGTATAACTGAGTCATGCTTTTAAAAGAGTTACAATATGTAATATGAATTTCGAACTGGAACAATTAAGAACACGAGCTTACTCGATATAGAAACACAAGTCTAAGACTTAAATAAATGAATAAATTAAAATTTAGGGAACTTGCTAAATTAATAAGTTAGGGATAGGATACTTGCCTCTTGCACAAGCTACAAATATAATTATAATTCACTTCCTCAACGTCCTACACATTACATTATGTATACGACATCGATTAGTTTTCATAACTACCATGTTTAACTGTAGAACTATTCACTTAAGTTCGACTTACAACTTGGTTTATAATATTACTCAATGGCTAACCACATAACATGAATGTAAACTCACAACATGCATATCACACATGTATAGCCCTTTAAACAATTATAATCAAGTTTTACAATTACGATATTCAAGTTCGCACTTAGTTTGTTAACTTGAACCTTCACATTATCTTATACATGTCAATAACTTAATTTATTAATCATGAACTTCAAATCATATAATATTCATGTATGTAACTTAAAACATCTTTTATTATCGAGAACACTACACTTGTGTGCGTGCATGTCCGAAACCCTCCAATTGCCTCCGAATACGCATCAGTCACAAAGATGGCCATTTTTACCCATTTTAAATATTTCAAATTGAAAAACATAAAGAATGAAAGTTGTAGGTCTACTCATTATCTATCCGAATCATCTTGAATCGCCTTAATCGGAGTTCGTATGAAAACGTTATGCTTATTTTACTACAGGAGGTCAAAACAGTCTCGAAAATAAAAAAAAACAAAGGCTCCTGGACAGCCCTTATACCCATTGGGGCGGGTCCTAATACCCATGAACACCCGCTGGGGCGGGTCCCCCTGCTGGTGCACTCCCTGGTTCGCGATTTTGACAGTTCGTTGGCCCAATTACTCCAATTAAATGCAAATTAAACTCACACATCGATTTCTATGAAGTACGAACTTCATAGAAACATCATACAATGTTACTAACATGTTTTTAACATCTTAAATCATGCAATTACTCGAATCAAACCATTAAATTTCACTGTTCTTGGTGTTCTTGACGGTTTTGAAGAAAATCAAGAAATTCAACGTTACAGATTCGTTATAACACCGAATCCGTTCGTTTAACTTCCGTTTTGTTCGTATAAACGTGTACAATCATATGCAAATGTTAATTCAAAGTTAAACCATCGATTCATGGTATAAAATTTGTACGTAAGGGCCGTAAGGGCCGTATGGCCATATATACGACTCTGTAATTTTTGAAAACCCAATTTAAACAAAATTCGATTACTGCAAGTTATGCATATATGGCATATAATATGTTATAAACCCCAATGAACACACATATAGCCATATAATGAACAAATATCAATTTTTTTCCATTCACAGAGAATTTTTAAAGCACGTAAATGGAAAACTCTGTAACTTTTGAAAAATCAAATTAAGCATAACTACATGGATTTAATCGCATTAAATCATGCATACATGATATACAACATGTTATGATCATACAATAACACATATAAAATCATATCATACATTAATTATCAAATTAGTTATTCAAAGAGAATTTCTAACATACGTTAATGGAAAACTTTAAGAACTTGAATTTAAAAACTTAGGAGAAGGAATTACCCTTGCTAGTTTGTGAAGATGATTCAAGGATGATGAAAATCTTCTCTCAATTCTCTGTGTTTTTCTTCGTTGAGTTTTTCTCTCTAAAATTTTACTCTGATGAAATATAAAATTTTATATGTTATATGTTTATATAAGCCTATATAATTATACGCATATTCAAGCTGGTGGAGTCGTGGTCGGTTAATGCCCTTAGTGGGTTAACTGGCCAACTCCTCATAGGGCCTCGTTTGGCTAGCTCATTTATTTCTCCTTTCCACTTATTTTAATAAACTTTTATTATATAGTAAATCGTCACACTTCTAATTAATTAATTAATGTTATTTAAATCACTTAAATAAAATAGCATAAATTCATATTAAATCACACAGTCACATAATTAAAATTCTCATTCATTAATTATGCCAAATCATTAAATCTCTAACTAATTATTTAAATTAATTAGAATAACATTATGCTTATTAATTAATATTTTAATCAAATAAGCTCAATTAAATACATACTTTGAATATAAAATTCACCACATTAATTTAACTAATGTGACACATATAATTAAATTAATCTACCACAATTTCATCAATTAATTATTTAACTCAATAATTAAATCATCGAAAAATATTTATTTAATTCAATAAATATTCAATTTAAATTACAAAAATCTTGTTCGTCACATCTTTCCCCCCTTAAAAGGATTCTGTCCCCAGAATCACATATACAAAAAATTTAAGTAAATAAATCTGGGTAATTCTTCATCATATGCTCTTTGAGTTCCCACGTAGCTTCTTCAGCATTGTGGTTCCTCCAAATTACCTTAACAGAAGGTATAACTTTGTTTCTGAGGACTTGCTCTTTCTTGTCAACAATCTGAACAGGAATTTCTTCATAGGATAAGTCTTTTTCAAAATGTAGGGGTTCATATTCAATCACATGTTTGTAATCGGGTTTGTAGGGGCGTAAAACTGAAACATGAAAGACGTTGTGGACATTCTCAAGCGCTGGAGGTAAGGCTACCTCATACGCAACTTCTCCAATCCTTCGCAGTACTTCAAAGGGTCCAATGAACCTTGGGCTCAATTTTCCCTTCTTACCGAATCTGATCTTCCCCTTCCAGGGAGAGACTTTCAAGAACACATAGCTTCCCGATTCAAACTCAACGTTCTTACGGTGTGGATCGGCGTATTTCTTCTGTCTATCCTGAGCGGCTACCAGTCTTGTCCGGATCACTTTGACTATCTCTGCTATCTGTTGTACCAACTCTGGACCTAGCAATTGTCTCTCGCCAACTTCATCCCAGTATAACGGAGTTCTGCATTTTCTTCCGTACAACGCTTCGTAAGGCGGCATGCCAATACTAGCGTGGTAACTGTTGTTGTAACCGAATTCCACAAGTGGTAGGTGATCATCCCAATTTCCTTTAAAATCTATGATGCATGCTCTCAACATATCTTCCAATGTCTGGATCGTTCTTTCACTTTGCCCGTCTGTCTGAGGGTGATAAGCTGTACTCATTCTCAACTGTGTCCCCATGCATTCCTGTAGTCGCTTCCAGAAGTTTGATGTGAAGCGCGGATCTCTGTCGGAAATAATTGACACCGGAACTCCGTGCCTCGAAACAATCTCTTTCAGATATAACCTTGCCAACTGATCTAAGTTGAATCTGATTTTGATCGGAAGGAAGTGTGCTGATTTCGTCAGTCGGTCAACGATAACCCATACTGCGTCGTAGCCTTTCTGAGTCGTCGGAAGGCCAACCACGAAATCCATCGTAATGTGTTCCCATTTCCATTATGGGATTTCCAGGGGTTGTAGCAAACCACTCGGCCTCTGATGTTCTGCTTTTACTTTCTGACAGGTCAGACACTTTGCAACACACTCAGCAACATCTCGTTTCAAATTCGGCCACCAGAAGTGCTGTCGAAGATCCTGGTACATCTTGGTACTACCGGGGTGAATCGAATACCGTGAGCTATGAGCCTCGCTCAAAATGTCATCCTTAATCTCTGGCACTGACGGTACCCAAACTCTGTTCTCAAATCTCAGTAGTCCCTCACTGTCTATCTTGAATCTCCGTTCGGTTCCTTCAGATATCTTTTTCTTAACCTTTTCACATTCTTCGTCCTGAAGTTGAGCTTCTTTAACTTTATCCAATAGGATTGTACCAGTTTGCATCTGAAACAACTTCTCGTCAATCTCCATCGGATACTTCACTTCCAATTCCATCTTTTCCATTGCTGAAATTAGCTCCTCCTGAGCAGTCAACATCATCAATTTCTCCCGACCCTTTCTGCTTAAGGCGTCGGCAACCACATTAGCCTTACCCGGATGGTATAAGATTTCACAGTCATAGTCCTTAATTAACTCCAGCCACCTTCTCTGGCGCATATTCAAGTCCTTCTGTGTAAAAATATATTTCAGACTCTTGTGGTCTGTATATATTTCACACTTCTCCCCATAGAGATAGTGTCTCCAAATTTTCAAAGCAAATACCACTGCAGCTAACTCCAAGTCATGGGTCGGATACCCTTTCTCATAGTCTTTCAATTGTCGTGACGCATACGGAATGACCTTGTCGTTTTGCATAAGCACACAGCCAAGTCCTTTATGCGACGCATCACTATAAACCACAAAATATCCTGTGTCGTCCGGAAGGGATAACACAAGTGCTGAACTCAACCTCCTCTTAAGCTCTTGGAAACTTTCCTCACACTTCTCTGTCCAAACGAATTTCACCGATTTTCTAGTCAAATTCGTCAACGGAGTTGCGATCTGGGAAAAGTCCTGAATGAATCTTCTATAATAACCCGCCAATTCAAGAAAACTCCTCACTTCTGACGGTGTTTTCGGCTGATCCCAGTTCATCACAGCTTCGACTTTAGAGGGATCTACCGAAATTCTGTCCTTGTCGATCACATGTCCAAGAAATTGCACTCTTTCAATCCAGAATTCACATTTCGAAAATTTAGCGTACAAACAACACCGGCGCTCCCCACGGCGATACGCTCGGTTGGATGTACTTCTTGTCTAGTAACTCTTGTAGTTGTACCATTAACTCTTCATCTCTACCGGAGCCATCCGGTATGGTGCCTTCGATATTGGGGCCGTCCCTGGGGCCAAATCGATCACAAACTCAACCTCTCTTTCTGGCGGAAGTCCTGGCAGATCATCCGGAAATACGTCTATGAAGTCCCTCACGACTGGTATATCTTCCACTTTCGGGTTTTCTTTACGACTATCAACTATGTAGGCTAAATATCCTACACAGCCTTGTCTTAACAACTTCCTGGCCTGCATCATCGTCAGACAACTTGCTTGTCTAAGCGATTTGCTGCCATAAAACACAACCTTTGACGGGGTCATAAGGTTGATACACTTCCTTTGGCAATCAATTACAGCCCCATAATTGACTAGGCAATCCATTCCCAGAATAACATCGAATTCCCCAAGTCTAATCGGGATAAGATCTACGTTCATAATATTACCCTTAATATCTACTCTACAGTTCTTGTGTACATACCTAACAAGGATCACTTCTCTATTCGCAATCTCTATGTTCATGGGGTATTCTAACTCGTCCATAGGAAGTTCTAAGTTCTTAGCAAAGTCATCGGATATAAATGAACAAGTAGCACCCGAATCAAATAGTACATAAGCATTAACTTTATTGATCGGAATGATACCTGACACCACATCGCGAGACTGTACAGCATCCTGTACGGTCATAATGAAGGTCCTGGCGGTCGGTCGGTTGGTTGCGGTTGGTCCCGTGATAGTTAGAGCACTTCCACTGCTGTTTCCCCTGTTCCCTCCTGATCCTGCCCCTCCAGATCCCTTCTTGGGACAGTCCCTTGCCAAATGGTCCTTTGAGCCGCAAGTGAAGCAAGCGCCCTTCTTTGGGTTCGAACAGTTAGGTGCTATGTGGCCTTCCTGACCACAATTGTAGCATACTCGTTTTCCTTTCATACAGACCCCCAGGTGAGCTTTTCCGCAGGTCGGACATGCTTCGATCCTCTTATTCTGACCTCCTTGCTGATTCCCAGTTGATGAGTTATAATTCCACTTCCTCTTCTGATTATTACTCCCTCCCGTGTTGCTACCACTAGCCTTGTTGATTCCTTCACCTTCACTCTTCTTCTTTTTTTGATCTTGGTTATACTTTGTAATAGCGTCACTCCCACCTTCAGCGAGAATGGCCTTCTCCAACACCCCAGCAAAAGTGTTCAATTGGAACATTGACACTTTGCTATACAACCAGGGCTTCAGGCCCTGCTCAAACCTCCTTGCCTTCCTCTGATCGGTGTGCACTTGATACGTGGCAAACCTAGCCAACTCATTGAATTTTGCCGCATATTCCGGTACGGACATATTCCCCTGTTTCAGCTCCAGGAACTGGACCTCCATTTGATTCTGCGAACTGGTCGGAAAGTACATCTCGAAGAACATCTCTTTAAACCTCTCCCAAGTAATCACACCTTCACCTCCCCGGACCTTATTCGCTTGCCACCAATAGCTGGCCTCGGATTTTAGCATGAACGTTGCATAGGCGGTTTTCTGGTCTTCTCTGACTCTGGCAACGTCAAAAAATTTTTCCATCTCCATAACCCAGGTTTGAGCTTCTATCGGGTTCATGGTGCCTTTAAACTCTGGCGGTCCCACCGCCTTGAAGTCCTTGAACGTTGTGTTCGGTGGAGCTTGAGGTTGGTTGTTAAGCGCTCCAGCAAGTAAGTTCGCCAACTGCTGAACGGGGTTAGCATTGGCGTCGTTGTTGTTGTTAGTTGACCCTTCCTGGGCCGGTCGACGGTTTGGTCTTCTCCTTGGCGGCATATTTCTGTTAAAATATACGCTTATTAGAACTTTAATCAATCTTTTAAATATTTAAGGCTTAACTTAAACATTTAGACACAATCAGTCAGCACATTATCTCAAATAAACTCTGATATATTACTAAATCAAAAGTTTTAACATAATACGATAGCATCACTGCTATTTACATCAACTATCCTGAGATAAAGAATCTACAGGATTTAAAACATAAAATATTCCTCTGTTTATAAACACATTGGAATTTACATTATTAACTACCAGATAGGTTTCACAAAATCAAATGTTCCTATCACTGCCCATTAAGGCGACGAACAGCTTTGCCACGCTCTTCTTCCATAATCCGAGACATCGTCCTGCGATCTAACATGTATGACGGTAGTCCTTCGAACTGAATTGGGTACTTCATAACCCGATCCTGGGCCTCATTAATTGCATATTGAAGCGTAGAGTACGTCTCCTCAAGCTTGGCCTTCTTCGCCCGACAATTATCTTCTGCGAGATCTGCTCGTCGTGATTCCCTTACCCAAGCCTCCTCTGCTATGGCCAGCCTTGCTGATTTCTCTTTCAGTTCATTCTTCAATTCCTCTATTTCCTCTGACTTCTGCTTAGTTTGGCCTTTCTCGTGAACCAAATTCCACTCTACATTTCCCAAACGTGTGTGAAGAGCCTCAACCTCTCCATCCCTCAGCTCGATGGTAGACTGTTGAGTAACCGACCGCTCCCTCAACTCCTGAACAGTCTCCCTCAGCTCCTGAACAGTATCACGTAACTCTATGTTACGGTCATACAGCTCGTCATACATCTCGGCACTGATAGATCTCGGCGGGAACTCTTCAGGGTCTTCCTCCTCCTCTACGGCTGCCTCAGCCTGAACCTCAATCTCCTCAGGGTCTTCCTCAGAGTCCTCATCTGAATCAGAGACCGGCACATACTCCTGACCAATGACTGTGATCAAGGGTGATGACTCTCGTTGGACTAACTGCTCCCAGACTACGTGGATATCTCGGGGCTCCTCTTCTCTAGCCTCTAGGGGTATAAGGTCCCTGGACTGACTAGGTTCTCCAGCATCTGTCATCCTGACAAATAAAATTTTAAGTTTTAGTAATTACGTGATGTTAATCGATACTCGAATATATAAGTATATGCACATAACACATAAGGTAAGTTATTATCTTTCTTAGAACTCGATAAGAGTTATCATTGTTGGGTTTGTACGAAATCGTGACGCAATCAAATTGCAAAAATTAGCGGAAGCATGGTATATCAGAGTTTAAAAAATTTCTACAAAACCATTACCCGGATCATCCTTTATGCAAATTATTAATTTAAAACGATAAATAAGAAGTTATGGAATCATACCCTTGTAGAACGAAGCTTCCACAGGTACTAGTTCAACTCCTTGTTCTTCGTGATCTCCTTGAATTTTCGGGTTAGATTCCTTTCTTTGATCAACATTAGCCACCCAAGTGTTTGGCCTCTAGAGGTGATCCACCAAGGAAGATGAATTATCAAGAAGGAGGGTGTTTGGCTTAACCTTAGTTTTCTATCCTCTATAGAAAAGGAGTACTCTCCAACAATTAGAATTGCATCATCTAATATCTATTATAAGACTTCTCTTATATAGACATTGGTCAACCCTTCTAATCCTATTAGATATGGGATTTCTTTTAATTAATTAAACTCCTTTAATTAATTTAGGCTTCCCACCACATGGGAATAATTAATTAAATTCATTTAATTAATTTGTCTCCTAATCTTATTAGGAATAAATGAGAGTACTAAATATTAAATTAATTACTAAACTCCTTTAGAAATTAAAATAATAATAATTGTAATAATATTAATAAGACTCCTCTTATTAATTTATATTTAATATTTTCAAAATATTAAATAATAAACATTAAGCTATTTAATTTATTCTATCACCATAGATTAAATTAATTATACTTAATGCATTATTACGATTATGCCATTACCTTCTTAAATAATTATTCTTCCTTTTATGGTGTGACCCTTTAGGTTCTCCATATTAAACCGGTTGCGAATAAATCAATTAAAATAATTTTAATCTTATTTAAATAAATAAATTAAACTAATAATTTATTTAAATAAATAATATTTATTCTACAATAGGGATAAGCCTCCCTAGCGATCAACGACTTTCCAGATAATATAGATTTCAACATTAATCATAAAAGAACCTGTGAGTTAATAGTTACCATACAATTCAATCCTTCCACCATACAATGTCCCAATTAAATATAAGACATGGATTTACTGTCAAGTCTTATTTTATTTAATTATATGTATTTCGATTAGAAAATGCACAACTCCAAATAATGCAAATTAAAAACTCCTTTCTAATTTCATTTCACCTTGGCCAAGGATTCCTGGGTTGTCATTTAACGAATCACATGAGACATATCTCCTCTTTTACTAGAGGTGGTAGATTCTTTATTGATCATTCATTATCTCCATATGTAACTCATTATACCCAAGCATACCCTATATATGCCTTAAAAGGTCTTAAGGAATAAGTCAAAGTATAATTTGTTACATACAAGATACTATGATGATCTCAAGTCCAAGGATCACTTGTACTACTATCACATTAGGAATTCCTATTGACATGCGAGTAAAACTCCATTAGGTATTCCATAGCGAATCACGTTCAGTGAACTTATTCTCCAATAAGCACCTACATACTTGCTTTAGTGTCTCCACACAAATGATCATGAGATCAATCATCCTCATCCAATGAGCAAGCAACATATGTACCAATCTATCCGGATTTACTAATCCCCTTTTTAGTAATCCCACGATTGGGAACTATTTTAGTTTTAAAACTTTCTAAGAATTTAGATCTCATTAGCATGATCATCATCATGATTCTAAAAGCATTGCTTAAAACTATGGGTTATTTACATATTATAAAAACAGCAACATGTAGATAATTAAATGCCTTTAATAAATGAATATTTTATTAATAAATAAATAAGATTGTTTACAAAGTACGTGCTTTATCATCATACATGATTGGCTTGTATGCACACTACTATCAATCTCCCACTTGCACTAAAGCCAATCGCCATGGTATCTCATACCCATCTTCTCTAAGTGACGATCAAACTGCTGTTATGTTAAAGCTTTAGTAAATGGATCTGCAATGTTGTCTTGAGAGTCTACACGCTCCAAGGTGACGTCTCCTCTTTCAATGATCTCCCTGATCAAGTGAAATCGCCGCAACACGTGTTTAGATTTCTGATGAGACCTGGGTTCCTTAGCCTGTGCAACTGCTCCTGTGTTGTCACAGTAAACGGGAACTGCTTCTCCAATGCTAGGAACCACACCAAGTTCAGTTATGAACTTCTTCATCCAAACAGCTTCCTTTGCAGCTTCACTTGCAGCTATATACTCTGCCTCTGTCACTGAATCAGCAACTGTTTGCTGCTTGGAACTCTTCCAACTCACTGCGCCTCCGTTCAAGGTAAAACATACCCCGAAACAGATTTACTGTCATCTTGGTCCGTTTGAAAACTTGAGTCTGTGAAGCCCTCGAGTTTTAATTCAGACCCACCGTAGACAAGAAAAATATCTTTAGTCCTTCTCAAGTACTTTAGGATATTTTTCACTGCCTTCCAGTGCTCTTCTCCAGGATTCGACTGGTATCTGCTCGTTACACTAAGTGCATGAGCAACATCCGGTCTAGTACATATCATACCGTACATGATAGATCCTATTGCAGAAGCATAAGGGATCTTACTCATACGGTCTCTCTCCTCAGGTGTCTTTGGGGCCTGTTTCTTGGAGAGATGTATTCCATGGCTCATCGGCATGAGACCTCTTTTGGAATCTTCCATGCTAAACCTCTTTAGCATCGTATCAATGTACGTTCCTTGGGATAAACCAAGCATCCTTTTAGATCTATCTCTATAGATCTTTATCCCCAAAATATAGGATGCTTCTCCCAAGTCCTTCATGGAGAAGTGTTTAGATAACCAGATTTTAATTGATTGTAGCATAGGAATGTCATTCCCTATCAGTAATATATCATCAACATATAATACAAGGAATGAAATTACGCTCCCACTAACCTTCTTGTACACACATGGTTCATCGTCATTTTTGATAAAATCAAACTCTTTGATTGTCTCATCAAAACGAATGTTCCATCTACGAGAAGCTTGCTTCAATCCATAAATGGATCGTTGCAGCTTACAGACTTGATTTATTCCAACCTTTGAAACAAATCCCTCTGGCTGTGTCATATACACATCCTCCTCAAGTTTTCCATTGAGGAAGGCCGTTTTCACGTCCATCTGCCAGATCTCATAGTCGTTATAAGCTGCAATTGCAAGCAAAATCCGAATGGACTTGAGCATAGCTACTGGTGAAAAGGTTTCATCATAATCAACTCCTTGTCTTTGTTTGAAACCTTTTGCAACCAGTCGGGCCTTATAGGTCTCCACCTTGCCGTCCGCTCCAGTCTTTCTTTTAAAGACCCATTTACACCCAATAGGCTTAATGCCTTCAGGTGGTGAAACCAAAGTCCATACTTTGTTTTCATACATGGAGTCCATTTCGGATTTCATGGCTTCAAGCCATTTCCCTGAGTCTTTATTACTCATGGCCTGTTCGTAATTCAATGGATCATCATCATTCATGATGTGTACCTCATCGTCATCCTCTATAACGAATCCATACCTCTCAGGTATCTTCGGTACTCTCCAAGATTTACGAACAGGGTGTGGTATAGTAGGTTCTTCTACTTGGTCAGGTACCTGACTTTGATCCGTGGTAATTTGTGGTTCTTGAACTTCTTCAAGATATATCTTACTCCCACTGACCCCTTCATGGATAAACTCCTTTTCCAAGAAGGCAGCATGTTTCGCAACAAACACCTTTTGATCAGTTAGATGATAGAAATAATACCCTACAGTTTCTTTAGGGTATCCCACAAATCTACACTTTTCGGATTTAGTTTGTAGCTTATCATGTTCAAACTTTTTGACATAAGCTGGACAACCCCAAGTCTTAACATGCTTAAGATTTGGTTTTCTCCCCTTCCACATCTCATATGGAGTCTTTGGGGCGGATTTGGTAGGTACCTTGTTAAGTAGGTATGCAGCCGTTTCTAGGGCATATCCCCAGAAGAAAATTGGAAGGTCGGTAAAACTCATCATGGATCGAACCATGTCTAACAGTGTTCGATTTCTCCTTTCAGATACTCCATTTAACTGTGGTGTACCTGGAGGAGTCCATTGTGAGATTATACCATTTTCTTTGAGACAATTGAGAAACTCACCGCTTAAGTATTCTCCGCCTCGATCTGATCGAAGTATCTTTATACTCTTGCCCGTTTGTTTCTCTACTTCACTTCTGAACTCTTTGAACTTTTCAAATGATTCTGACTTGTATTTCATTAAATACACATATCCAAATCTTGAGTGATCATCAGTGAAAGTAATAAAATAAGAATACCCACCCCGTGCACTTGTTGTCATAGGCCCACAAACGTCTGTGTGAATCAATGCCAACAACTCTGTAACTCTTTCTCCTCTTCCACTAAAAGGAGATTTAGTCATTTTACCCATGAGACAAGATTCACAAGTTGGATATGATTCATAATCGGATAGCTCGAGGAGCCCATCTTTATGCAACTTGGATAATCTTGTTTCATTGATATGACCGAGTCTACAGTGCCACATGTAGGTATAATTAATATCATCTCTTTTTCTTTTCTTAGTTTGTTCAATTTGAAATATATTTTCTTGTAAGTCAAGTGTATAAAGTCCATTTCGCAAATTTCCAATACCATATAAAACATCGTCTTTATAAATAGAACAACTATTGTTCTTTATAACAACGTTAAATCCTTCCATATCCAATACAGAAATTGAAATAATGTTTTTAATAATATTCGGAACATAATAACAATTATTAAGATAAATGGACTTGCCCGAAGGCATTGCTAAATAATAAGTTCCTACAGCTAATGCAGCAACCTTTGCTCCATTCCCCACTCGTAGGATCACCTCATCATTGTTCAGCTTTCTACTTCTGACCAGTCCCTGCACAGTATTACATATGTGAGAACCACAGCCGGTATCCAATACCCAAGTAGAATTATGACTTTCAGAAAAATTAATTTCAATCATAAACAAACCTTGATTGGAAGTCGAAGCTTCTCCAAGCTTCTTCTCTGCTAGATACTTCTTGCAGTTCCTTTTCCAATGTCCCGGCTTGTTGCAATGAAAGCACATTCCTTTAGCTGGTTCAGGTTTCTTTTGTTCCTTTTCTTTCCCCTTTCCCTTAGCCTTCTTGGATTTCTTCTTTTCAGAAGATACCTTAGGTCTCTTCCTTTTATTGGAAGAATCCACCATCAAGATATGGTTCTTCTTGGATGGGAAGTGACCTTCTGCAGTTTTCAGCATGTTAAGCAGCTCAGGCAAGCTGACATCTAGCTTATTCATGTGAAAATTAACCACAAACTGCGAGAAGGTCTCAGGGAGTGACTGCAAGACCAAGTCTTGACTCAACTCCCCATTCATGACGAACCCAAGCTGTCCAAGTCGTTCAATCAAATTGATCACTTTCAGGACATGAGTCTCGACGGCAGTACCCTCGGTCATCCGAGATCGGAAGAGCTCCTTAGATATCTCATATCTAGCAGTCCTACTCTGTTCACCATACAACTCCTTGAGGTGAAGCAGCATAGCAGGAGCATCCATTTTTTCGTGCTGACGCTGAAGCTCGTTATTCATGGATGCGAGCATGATGCATTGAGCCACAGATGCATCATCTTGCCACTTATTGAAAGTGGCAATCTCTTCCTCAGAGGCTGTTTCTGAAACAGATTCAGGGACAGTTGAATTTAGGACATAAGAAATCTTTTCAGCAGTGAGAACAATTCTCAGATTTCTTAGCCAGTCCTCATAATTCGGCCCGGTAAGCTTGTTTGCATCAAGTATGCTTCGTAGTGAGATTAGTGATTTAGACATTTTTAAAATTCTGCATGTGAAAAATAACATTTTAGCAAACATTCATTTTATTAATTTTGCATACCAAAATAAATTTAGGTCTTTATTTTAAATTGGTATCTCCCACTATTTTCATCAAACTATATTACCCTCACTTATATAGTTCGGCAACATCTAATTAAAGATTTGCTAGTGAGAATAAGGATCCCATTTCAAATGTATATAACCTTGTGGATAGCACAACAAGCGATATACAAATAAATAGGTAGACAACTCTTGTCAATTACAACATTATATAACTCCTTTTTTTTTTGCCTCTTAAATCATAATGGTCAAGTGTGTGCACATCCGAACTAAAATAATTTAAGTTAAGTCCAGCCTAGCACTTCCATAAATTCAAAAAAGAAAAATGTTCGTCCTTGTGGATAGCACAACAAGACTAGATTGTTCAATTTTCTTGATAAGCATCAAATGTGATTAATTAACATCTTAAATACGTAATACTCGCCTTGTGGATAGCACAACAAGCTCATATTAAATATTTAATACTCTATTAATTTATCATGCTAGAAGGCGACGTTCGATATTCCAAATATCATTTGAACGCTTCGGACTTAATATTATTTCTTTGAGGGGTTTGTTATTATTTGTCTCATCTTGTTTAGCGCGCATGCACATATATATATAAAATACGCGTCATTTTATTAAACATGCGAAGCATGTTTGCATAAAATATAATATATATAATATTTAGCATGCAATATAGAATATTATATTCTACCCGGATTGATTATGGACTTTTATTCTAGTTTGGTTCACTAGAGCCACCAAGTGAACCAAAAGGTCAAACCTAGGAGTGCAAGAATTTAAATTTAAATATAACTATTATATTTAAACACGGGCTCCATACAAACGGGTCTTCACGCGCTCCTTGCTCCTTGGTCTCCAATTTCTTCAAGATAATTCTAACTATTCTTATTACATTAAACTATTTAATTTAAATAGAAACCTTGATCAACAGTCAAGGGGAAGTACATAGGAGGGAGATAGAATTTTACATCAAGAAAAAAAAAATTAGAGATGACGAGGTACGCAGACCCCATTTAATAAAACCCATTCATTCAAGCATTCAACTAAAATAAAATCCAATCACATTGGTCAAATAGTCCATAATCAATCCCCATTTATTTTCATACATATCACCATATATATCAATAAATAAATATTCATCTCATGAATTAAAACATTCCATATATATATGAGTATCATTTAATGGGCAATTTTAAATTGCATGAAATCCAATTTCAAGATTAAAATAAACTCTTTATTTTAATTATAAAATTATTTAGAATATAATATATAAATATATCATATTTATTTTTTTTAAAAAAAATCACCTTCTTTTATTAAAAGAGTCCTGCAGGTTTATTAAAAAAGTCCTTTCCTGATGGGTCACCTTCTTTTTGGAGTAAGAAAGAGACAACACCTTTTCTTTGCAGAATTCAAGATTAGCACCAAAAAAAATTGTGATTCGTCCCAAAAAAAGTCTTTTTTTTTTCTTTTTTTTTTTTTTTTAAATATAATTTTATACAATAAAATTATGCCCAATAAATTATTTTAAATACATACCCATATGTATATGAAATCAAAAATAAATTAATAATTGCATAAAGATTTGGCTCTGATGCCACTGTTGGGTTTGTACGAAATCGTGACGCAATCAAATTGCAAAAATTAGCGGAAGCATGGTATATCAGAGTTTAAAAAATTTCTACAAAACCATTACCCGGATCATCCTTTATGCAAATTATTAATTTAAAACGATAAATAAGAAGTTATGGAATCATACCCTTGTAGAACGAAGCTTCCACAGGTACTAGTTCAACTCCTTGTTCTTCGTGATCTCCTTGAATTTTCGGGTTAGATTCCTTTCTTTGATCAACGTTAGCCACCCAAGTGTTTGGCCTCTAGAGGTGATCCACCAAGGAAGATGAATTATCAAGAAGGAGGGTGTTTGGCTTAACCTTAGTTTTCTATCCTCTATAGAAAAGGAGTACTCTCCAACAATTAGAATTGCATCATCTAATATCTATTATAAGACTTCTCTTATATAGACATTGGTCAACCCTTCTAATCCTATTAGACATGGGATTTCTTTTAATTAATTAAACTCCTTTAATTAATTTAGGCTTCCCACCACATGGGAATAATTAATTAAATTCATTTAATTAATTTGTCTCCTAATCTTATTAGGAATAAATGAGAGTACTAAATATTAAATTAATTACTAAACTCCTTTAGAAATTAAAATAATAATAATTGTAATAATATTAATAAGACTCCTCTTATTAATTTATATTTAATATTTCCAAAATATTAAATAATAAACATTAAGCTATTTAATTTATTCTATCACCATAGATTAAATTAATTATACTTAATGCATTATTACGATTATGCCATTACCTTCTTAAATAATTATTCTTCCTTTTATGGTGTGACCCTTTAGGTTCTCCATATTAAACCGGTTGTGAATAAATCAATTAAAACAATTTTAATCTTATTTAAATAAATAAATTAAACTAATAATTTATTTAAATAAATAATATTTATTCTACAATAGGGATAAGCCTCCCTAGCGATCAACGACTTTCCAGATAATATAGATTTCAACATTAATCATAAAAGAACCTGTGAGTTAATAGTTACCATACAATTCAATCCTTCCACCATACAATGTCCCAATTAAATATAAGACATGGATTTACTGTCAAGTCTTATTTTATTTAATTATATGTATTTCGATTAGAAAATGCACAACTCCAAATAATGCAAATTAAAAACTCCTTTCTAATTTCATTTCACCTTGGCCAAGGATTCCTGGGTTGTCATTTAACGAATCACATGAGACATATCTCCTCTTTTACTAGAGGTGGTAGATTCTTTATTGATCATTCATTATCTCCATATGTAACTCATTATACCCAAGCATACCCTATATATGCCTTAAAAGGTCTTAAGGAATAAGTCAAAGTATAATTTGTTACATATAAGATACTATGATGATCTCAAGTCCAAGGATCACTTGTACTACTATCACATTAGGAATTCCTATTGACATGCGAGTAAAACTCCATTAGGTATTCCATAGCGAATCACGTTCAGTGAACTTATTCTCCAATAAGCACCTACATACTTGCTTTAGTGTCTCCACACAAATGATCATGAGATCAATCATCCTCATCCAATGAGCAAGCAACATATGTACCAATCTATCCGGATTTACTAATCCCCTTTTTAGTAATCCCACGATTGGGAACTATTTTAGTTTTAAAACTTTCTAAGAATTTAGATCTCATTAGCATGATCATCATCATGATTCTAAAAGCATTGCTTAAAACTATGGGTTATTTACATATTATAAAAACAGCAACATGTAGATAATTAAATGCCTTTAATAAATGAATATTTTATTAATAAATAAATAAGATTGTTTACAAAGTACATGCTTTATCATCATACATGATTGGCTTGTATGCACACTACTATCAATCATTACTATGTTCTCGATCTCTAAAAAGGCTACTATCCTAAGGTTTTCCCACAACCTAAGGTTCATAACCTACAGCTCTGATACCAACCTGTGACACCCCCAAATCCGGGTACTTCAATTCCACGGGACTTGGTGTTCACTGTACGAATATCATCTATCTATCTACCCATAGTAAATGCAAACCATGCAACAAATAGAATTAAATCCTCCCCTTATGGGGTTACAACATCTGAATAATAAATAAAATAAATCCCAGGTCATACTAACCTTAAACATCTGTGCGGAACATAAACAAATAAATAAGTCTGAAACATAAACAAATAAAATAAACAACAAGTCTTCATCACTTGTTGACCTTGCCCTTGCCTTTGCTAGTAGAAGGCTCGTTGGATCTTTCGTTCTTAACTGCATGTTATTATTACGCAAGAGTGAGCACGATTGCCCACAAGTATAATAATATGACAACAATATAATAACATGCGAGTGAATCAAAGACATCTGAATAAAGAAACTCAACTTTTGACTCAAGAATGAATAACAGGAATCAAAAGAACGTCTGAGGGTCATAAGACCTTGAACTATGTCCTAGGTTGTAAAGTTTTTATGCTTTAAACCTTTAACAGTCATAAGACTATGGACTTTACTTCTCGTACTTAGGGGGATCAGCCCTTAGTACCATACTGTGCACAATATCTCAACGCTAAAGCGTAAATAATCCCCTTTTACAGGGTTGTTCATCTCAGTTTTGACATCAGAGTCCGCACCAAAGGAAGTTTGGTTTGGATAAACTCAATAAGTATTTTGGAATTTAGAACGTTCATCAACTATGGACTAGTCGAATCAATAAGGGTTCACTAGTCCTATAAGGTTCTACAATAACATCGATATTCAACTTGAATAATAAATTTCAAGAGTATACAATCGAATAAGTATTGTATAACTGAGTCATGCTTTTAAAAGAGTTACAATATGTAATATGAATTTCGAACTGGAACAATTAAGAACACGAGCTTACTCGATATAGAAACACAAGTCTAAGACTTAATAAATGAATAAATTAAAATTTAGGGAACTTGCTAAATTAATAAGTTAGGGATAGGATACTTGCCTCTTGCACAAGCTACAAATATAATTACAATTCACTTCCTCAACGTCCTACACATTACATTATGTATACGACATCGATTAGTTTTCATAACTACCATGTTTAACTGTAGAACTATTCACTTAAGTTCGACTTACAACTTGGTTTATAATATTACTCAATGGCTAACCACATAACATGAATGTAAACTCACAACATGCATATCACACATGTATAGCCCTTTAAACAATCATAATCAAGTTTTACAATTACGATATTCAAGTTCGCACTTAGTTTGTTAACTTGAACCTTCACATTATCTTATACATGTCAATAACTTAATTTATTAATCATGAACTTAAAATCATATAATATTCATGTATGTAACTTAAAACATCTTTTATTATCGAGAACACTACACTTGTGTGTGTGCATGTCCGAAACCCTCTGATTGCCTCCGAATACGCATCAGTCACAAAGATGGCCATTTTTACCCATTTTAACGATTTCAAATTGAAAAACTTAAAGAATGAAAGTTGTAGGTCTACTCGTTATCTATCCGAATCATCTTGAATCGCCTTAATCGGAGTTCGTATGAAAACGTTATGCTTATTTTACTACAGGAGGTCAAAACAGTCTCGAAAATTTAAAAAAAAAAAAACAAAGGCTCCTGGACAGCCCTTACACCCATTGGGGCGGGTCCTAATACCCATGAACACCCGCTGGGGCGGGTCCCCCTGCTGGTGCACTCCCTGATTCGCTATTTTGACAGTTCGTTGGCCCAATTACTCCAATTAAATGCAAATTAAACTCACACAGCGATTTCTATGATGTACGAACTTCATAGAAACATCATACAATGTTACTAACATGTTTTTAACATCTTAAATCATGCAATTACTCGAATCAAACCATTAAATTTCACTGTTCTTGGTGTTCTTGGCGGTTTTGAAGAAAATCAAGAAATTCAACGTTACGGATTCGTTATAACACCGAATCCGTTCGTTTAACTTCCGTTTTGTTCGTATAAACGTGTACAATCATATGCAAATGTTAATTCAAAGTTAAACCATCGATTCATGGTATAAAATTTATACGTAAGGGCCGTATGGCCATATATACGACTCTGTAATTTTTGAAAACCCAATTTAAACAAAATTCGATTACTGCAAGTTATGCATATATGGCATATAATATGTTATAAACACATATGAACACACATATATCCATATAATGAACAAATATCAATTTTTTTCCATTCACAGAGAATTTTTAAAGCACGTAAATGGAAAACTCTGTAACTTTTGAAAAATCAAATTAAGCATAACTACATGGATTTAATTGCATTAAATCATGCATACATGATATACAACATGTTATGATCATACAATAACACATATAAAATCATATCATACATTAATTATCAAATTAGTTATTCACAGAGAATTTCTAACATACGTTAATGGAAAACTTTAAGAACTTGAATTTAAAAACTTAGGAGAAGGAATTACCCTTGCTAGTTTGTGAAGATGATTCAAGGATGATTAAAATCTTCTCTCAATTCTCTGTGTTTTTCTTCGTTGAGTTTTTCTCTCTAAAATTTTACTCTGATGAAATATAAAATTTTATATGTTATATGTTTATATAAGCCTATATAATTATACGCATATTCAAGCTGGTGGAGTCGTGGTCGGTTAATGCCCTTAGTGGGTTAACTGGCCAACTCCTCATAGGGCCTCGTTTGGCTAGCTCATTTATTTCTCCTTTCCACTTATTTTAATAAACTTTTATTATATAGTAAATCGTCACACTTCTAATTAATTAATTAATGTTATTTAAATCACTTAAATAAAATAGCATAAATTCATATTAAATCACATAGTCACATAATTAAAATTCTCATTCATTAATTATGCCAAATCATTAAATCTCTAATTAATTATTTAAATTAATTAGAATAACATTATGCTTATTAATTAATATATTAATCAAATAAGCTCAATTAAATACATACTTTGAATATAAAATTCACCACATTAATTTAACTAATGTGACACGTATAATTAAATTAATCTACCACAATTTCATCAATTAATTATTTAACTCAATAATTAAATCATCGAAAAATATTTATTTAATTCAATAAATATTCAATTTAAATTACAAAAATCTTGTTCGTCACAGTCTTCCTAAATGAATACTAGTGTGAGATGTACGGATCTTTTTGAAGGCACTAGTGATAGAATTGCTTTTGTTGATGCTAATCAAACTAGAACGAATTCATAGGACTAATAATCACCTCCATTTTTGACAATTTGAGAGATTCATTGGAACAATAAGAAGGTCTCCCTGAATTATAAAGACTTGTGTGAGATGTACGCATCGTTTTAAACGCGATTGTCATAGGATTGCTTTTTTGGATGCTAATCAAATTAGAACGAATTAATAGGACTCCTAATCACCTCTTTCTGATTTAGCAAAAAAAAATCACCTCTTTCTTTGACAATTTTAGTGAACCAATGAAACAATAAGAAGGTCTCCTTAAATGAAGACATGTGTGAGATGTACGCATCGTTTTGAATGTGATATTAATGTGATTGCTCCTTTTGATGCTAATCAAACTAGAACGAAGTTATAGGACTCCTAATCAACTCTTTCTTTGACAATTTTAGTGAACCAATGAAATAATAAGGTCTCCTTAAATGAAGACTTGTGTGAGATGTAGGTATTGTTTTGAACGTGATAGTAATGGGATTGCTCCTTTTGATGCTAATCAAACTAGAACGAAGTTATAAGACTCCTAATCACATATTTCTTTAATAATTTTAGAGAACAAATGAAACATTAAGAATGTCTCCCTAATGAAACTTGTGTAAGATGTATGTACGCATGGTTTTGAACGCGATAGTCAGTGGTTTCTCCTTTTGACGCTAATCAAACTAGAACGAAGTAATACAACTATTGATCACCTCTTTCTTTGTAAATTTGAAACAACCAGTGAAACAATATGAAGGTCTACCTAAATGAAGATTTGTATGTGATCTACGAATCGTTTTGGACGCGATAGTGATGGAATTCATTCTTTTGATGCTAATTTCAACTTGAACGAAGTAATAGGACTCAAAATCACAGTATTTTGACAATATAAGAGAACTAATGAAACAGTAAGATGGTTTCCCTAAATTAAGATTTATGTGAGATGTACGGATCGTTTTGAAGGCACTAGTGATAGGATTGTTCCTTTTGATGCTAATCAAACTAAAACGAAGTCATAGGACTCATAATCATCTCTTTCTTTGACAATTTGAGAGAACCAATGAAACAATAAGAAGGTCTCCTTAAATGAAGATTTGTGCAAGAAGTATGCATCGTTTTGAACGTGATATTAATGGGATTGCTCCTTTTGATTATAATCAAACTAGAACGAATTCATAGGACTCCTAATCACCTCTTTCTTTGACAATTTTAGTGAACCAATGAAATAATTTGAAGGTCTCCTTAAATGAAGACTTGTGTGAGATGTAGGCATTGTTTTGAACGTGATAGTAATGGGATTGCTCCTTTTGATGCTAATAAAACTAGAACGAAGTTATAGGACTTCTAATCACCTATTTCTTTGACAATTTTAGAGAACCAATGAAACATTAAGAATGTCTCCCTAAATGAAGACTTGTGTGAGATGTATGTACGCATAGGTTTTGAACACGATAGTCATGGGTTTCTACTTTTGACGCTAATCAAACTAGAACGAAGTAATACAACTATTGATCACCTCTTTCTTTGTAAATTTGAAACAACCGGTGAAACAATATGAAGGTCTACCTAAATGAAGACTTGTGTGAGATCTACGCATCGTTTTGGACGCGATAGTGATCGAATTTCTTCTTTTGATGCTAATTTCAACTTGAACGAAGTAATAGGACTCAAAATCACAATATTTTGACAATTTGAGATAACTAATGAAATAGTAAGAAGGTTTCCCTAAATGAAGACTTGTGTGAGATGTACGGATCGTTTTGAAGGCAGTAGTGATAAGATTGTTCCTTTTGATGCTAATCAAACTAGAACGAAGTCATAAGACTTATAATCACCTCTTTCTTTGATAATTTGAAAGAACCTATGAAATAATAAGAAGGTCTCCCTAAATCAAGACTTGTGTGAGATGTACGCATCTTTTTTAACGCGATAGTCATGGGATTGTTCAATTTGATGCTAATCAAATTAGAACAAAATAATAGGACTCCTAACCACCTCTTTCTTTTACAATTTAGAGAACCAATGAAACAATAAGTAAGTCTCCTTAAATGAAGACTTGTGCGAGAAGTACGCATCGTTTTGAACGTTATAGTAATGGGAGTGTTCTTTTTAATGCTAATTAAACTATAACGAAGTTATAGGACTCATAATCACCTCTTTTTTGACAATTTTAGAAAACCAAATGAAACAATAAGAAGGTTTTCCTAAATGAATACTAGTGTGAGATGTACGGATCTTTTTGAAGGCACTAGTGATAGAATTGCTCCTTTTGATGCTAATCAAACTAGAACGAAGTCATAGGACTCATAATCACCTCCTTCTTTGACAATTTGAGAGATTCAATGAAACAATAAGAAGGTCTCCCTAAACTATAAAGACTTGTGTGAGATGTACGCATCGTTTTTAACGCGATTGTCATAGGATTGCTTTTTTGGATGCTAATCAAATTAGAACGAATTAATAGGACTCCTAATCACCTCTTTCTGATTTAGCAAAAAAAATCACCTCTTTCTTTGACAATTTTAGTGAACTAATGAAACAATAAGAAGGTCTCCTTAAATGAAGACATCTGTGAGATGTACGCCTCATTTTGAATATATAGTAATGTGTTTGCTCCTTTTGATGCTAATCAAACTTGAACGGAGTTATAGGACTCCTAATCAACTCTTTCTTTGACAATTTTAGTGAACCAACGAAATAATAGGAAGGTCTCCTTAAATGAAGACTTGTGTGAGATGTAGGCATTGTTTTGAACGTGATAGTAATGGGATTGCTCCTTTTGAGGCTAATCAAACTAGAACGAAGTTATAGGACTCCTAATCACCTATTTCTTTGACAATTTTAGAGAACCAATGAAACATTAAGAATGTCTCCCTAAATGAAGACTTGTGTGAGATGTATGTACGCATGGTTTTGAACGCGATACTCATGGGTTTCTCCTTTTGACGCTAATCAAACTAGAACGAAGTAATACAACTATTGATCACCTCTTTCTTTATAAATTTGAAACAACCAGTGAAACAATATGAAGGTCTACTTAAATGAATAATTATTTGTAATCTACGAATCGTTTTGGACGCGATAGTGATGGAATTCATTCTTTTGATGCTAATTTCAACTTGAACGAAGTAATAGGACTCAAAATCACAATATTTTGACAATTTAAGAGAACTAATGAAACAGTTAGAAGGTTTCCCTAAATGAAGATTTGTGTGAGATGTATGGATCGTTTTGAAGGCACTAGTGATAGGATTGTTTCTTTTGATGCTAATCAAACTAAAACGAAGTCATAGGACTCATAATCAGCTCTTTCTTTGACAATTTGAGAGAACCAATGAAACAATAAGAAGGTCTCCCTAAATAAAGACCTGTGTGAGATGTACGCATCATTTTTAACGAGATAGTCATGGGATTGTTCATTTTGATGCTAATCAAAGTAGAACGAAATAATAGGACTACTAATCACCTCTTTCGTTGACAATTTGGAGAACCAATGAAACAATAAGTAGGTCTCCCTAAATGAAGACTTGTGCGAGAAGTACGCATCGTTTTGAATGTGATAGTAATGGGATTGTTCCTTTTGATGCTAATTAAACTAGAACAAAGTTATAGGACTCATAATCACCTCTTTTTTGATAATTTTAGAAAACCAAATAAAACAATAAGAAGGTCTTCCTAAATGAATACTTGTGTGAGATGTACGGATCCTTTTTAAGGCACTAGTGATAGAATTGCTCCTTTTGATGCTAATCAAACTAGAACAAGTCATAGGACTCATAATCACCTCCTTCTTTGACAATTTGAGAGATTCAATGAAACAATAAGAATGTCTCCCTAAATTATAAAGACTTGTGTGAGATGTACGTATCGTTTTAAACACGATAGTCATGGGATTGCTCCTTTTGATGCTAATCAATTAGAACGAAGCAATAGGACTCCTAATCATCTCTTTCTGACTTAGCAAAAAAAAAATCACCTCTTTCTTTGACAATTTTACTGAACCAATGAAACAATAAGAAGGTCTCCTTAAATGAATACATGTGTGAGATGTACGCATCGTTTTGAACGTGATAGTAATGTGATTGCTCCTTTTGATGCTAATCAAACTAGAACGAAGTTATAGGACTCCTAATCACCTCTTTCTTTGACAATTTTAGTGAACCAATGAAATAATAAGAAGGTCTCCTTAAATGAAGACTTGTGTGAGATGTAGGCATTGTTTTGAACGTGATAGTAATGTGATTGCTCCTTTTGATGCTAATCAAACTAGAACGAAGTTATAGGACTCCTAATCACCTCTTTCTTTGACAATTTTAGTGAACCAATGAAATAATAAGGTCTCCTTAAATTTAGACTTGTGTGAGATGTAGGCATTGTTTTGAGCGTGATAGTAATGGGATTGCTCCTTTTGATGGTAATCAAACTAGAACGAAGTTATAGGACTCCTAATCACCTATTTCTTTGACAATGTTAGAGAACCAATGAAACATTAAGAATGTCTCCCTAAATGAAGACTTGTGTGAGATGTATGTACACATGATTTTGAACGCGATAGTCATGGGTTTCTCCTTTTGACGTTAATCAAACTAGAACGAAGTAATACAACCGTTGATCACCTCTTTCTTTGTAAATTTGAAAGAACCAATGAAAGAATATGAAGGTCTACCTAAATGAAGACTTGTGTCAGATCTACGCATCGTTTTTGACGCGATAGTGATGGGATTCCTTCTTTTGATGTTAATTTCAACTTGAACGAAGTAATAGGACTGAAAATAATAATATTTTGACAATTTGAGAGAACTAATGAAACACTAAGAAGGTTTCCCTAAATGAAGACTTGTGTGAGTTGTACGGATCGTTTTGAAAGCAGTAGTGATAGTATTGTTCCTTTTGATGCTAATCAAACTAGAACGAAGTCATAGGACTCATAATCACCTCTTTCTTTGACAATTTGAGAGAACCAATGAAACAATAAGAAGGTCTACCTAAATCAAGACTTGTGTGAGCTGTACGCATCATTTTTAACGCGATAGTCATGGGATTGTTCATTTTGATGCTAATCAAATTAGAACGAAATAATAGGACTCCTAATCTCCTCTTTCTGTGACAATTTAGAGAACCAATGAAACAATAAGTTTGTCTCCTTAAATGAAGACTTGTGCGAGAAGTACGCATTGTTTTGAACGTGACAGTAATGGGATTGTTTCTTTTGATGCTAATTAAACTAGAACGAAGTTATATGACTCATAATCACCTCTTTTTTGACAATTTTAGAAAACCAAATGAAACAATAAGAAGGTCTTCCTAAATGAATACTTGTGTGAGATGTACGGATTTTTTTGAAGGCACTTGTGATAGAATTGCTTCCTTTTGATGCTAATCAAACTAGAACGAAGTCATAGGACTCATAATCAACTCTTTCTTTGACAATTTGAGAGATTCAATGAAACAATAAGAAGGTCTCCCTAAATTATAAAGACATGTGTGAGATGTACGCATCGTTTTAAACGCGATAGTCATGGGATTGCTTCTTTTCTTGCTAATCAAATTAGAACGAAGTAATAGGACTCCTAATCAACTCTTTCTGATTTAGCAATAAAAAAATCACCTCTTTCATTGACAATTTTAGTGAACCAATGAAACAATAAGAATGTCTACTTAAATGAAGACATGTGTGAGAGGTACGCATCGTTTTGATCCTGATAGTAGCGCGATTGCTCCTTTTAATGCTAATCAAACAATAACGAAGTTATAGGACTCCTAATCACCTCTTTCTTTGACAATTTTAGTGAACCAATAAATAATAAGGTCTCCCTAAATCAAGATTTGTGTGAGATGTACGCATCATCTTTAACGCGACAGTCATGGGATTGTTCATTTTGATGCTAATCAAATTAGAATAAAATAATAGGACTCCTAATCACCTCTTTCTTTGACAATTTAGAGAACCAATGAAACAATAAGTAGGTCTCCTTAAATGAAGACTTGTGCGAGAAGTACGCATCGTTTTGAACGTTATATTAATGGGATTGTTCTTTTTAATTCTAATTAAACTATAACGAAGTTATAGGACTCATAATCACCTCTTTTTTGACAATTTTAGAAAACCAAATGAAACAATAAGAAGGTATTCCTAAATGAATACTTATGTGAGATGTACGGATCTATTTGAATGGCACTAGTGATAGAATTGCTCCTTTTGATGCTAATCAAACTTGAACGAAGTCATAGGACTCATAATCACCTCCTTCTTAGACAATTTGAGAGATTCAATGAAACAATAAGAAGGTCTCCCTAAATTATAAAGACGTGTGTGAGATGTACGAATCGTTTTAAACGCGATAGTCATGGGATTGCTCCTTTTGATGCTAATCAAATTAGAACGAAGTAATAGGACTCCTAATCACCTCTTTCTGATTTAGCAAAAAAAATATCACCTCATTCTTTGACAATTTTAGTGAACCAATAAAATAATAAGAATGTCTCCTTAAATGAATACATGTGTGAGATGTACGCATCGTTTTGAACATGATAGTAATGTGATTGTTCCTTTTGATGCTAATCAAACTAGAACGAAGTTATTGGACTCCTAATCACCTCATTCTTTGACAATTTTAGTGAACCAATGAAATAATAAGGTCTCCTTAAATGAAGACTTGTGTGAGATGTAGGCATTGTTTTGAACGTGATAGTAATGGGATTGCTCCTTTTGATACTAATCAAACTAGAACGAAGTTATACGACTCCTAATCACCTATTTCTTTGACAATTTTAGAGAACCAATGAAACATTAAGAATGTCTTCCTAAATGAAGACTTGTGTGAGATGTATGTACACATGATTTTGAACGCGATAGTCATGGGTTTCTCCTTTTGACGCTAATCAAACTAGAACGAAGTAATACAACCATTGATCATCTCTTTCTTTGTAAATTTGAAACAACCAATGAAAGAATATGAATGTCTACCTAAATGAAGACTTGTGTCAGATCTACGCATCGTTTTGGACGCGATAGTGATGGAATTCCTTCTTTTGATGTTAATTTCAACTTGAACGAAGTAATAGGACTCAAAATCATAATATTTTGACAATTTGAGAGAACTAATGAAACAGTAAGAAGGTTTCCCTAAATGAAGACTTGTGTGAGTTGTACGGATCGTTTTGGAAGCAGTAGTGATAGGATTGTTCCTTTTGCTGCTAATCAAACTAGAACGAACTCATAGGACTCATAATCACCTCTTTCTTTGACAATTTGAGAGAACCAATGAAACAATAAGAAGGTCTCCCTAAATCAAGACTTGTGTGAGATGTACGCATCATTTTTAACACGATAGTTATGGGATTGTTCATTTTGATGCTAACCAAATAGAACAAAATAATAGGACTCCTAATCACCTCTTTCTTTGATAATTTAGAGAACCAATGAAACAATAAGTAGGTTTCCTTAAATGAAGACTTGTGCGAGAAGTACGCATCGTTTTGAACGTGATAGTAATGGAATGGTTCCTTTTGATGCTAACTAAACTAGAACGAAGTTATAGGACTCATAATCACCTCTTTTTGACAATTTTTGAAAACCAAATGAAACAATAAGAAGGTCTTCCTAAATGAATACTTATGTGAGATGTACGGATCTTTTTGAAGGCACTAGTGATAGAATTGCTCCTTTTGATGCTAATCAAACTAGAACGAAGCCATAGAACTCATAATCACCTCCTTCTTTGACAATTTAAGAGATTCAATGAAACAATAAGAAGGTGGATTATAAAGACTTGTGTGAGATGTACATATCATTTTAAGCGCGATAGTCATAGGATTGCTCTTTTTGATGCTAATCAAATTAGAACGAAGTAATAGGACTCCTAATCAAATCTTTCTGAATTAGCAAAAAAAAAATCACCTCTTTCTTTGACAATTTTAGTGAACCAATGCAACAATAAGAATGTCTCCTTAAATGAAGACGTGTGAGATGTACGCATCGTTTTGAACGTTATAGTAATGTGATTGCTCCTTTTGATGCTAATCAAACTAGAACGAAGTTATAGGACTCCTAATCACCTCTTTCTTTGACAATTTTAGTGAACCAATGAAATAATAAGAAGGTTTCCTTAAATGAAGACTTGTGTGAGATGTAGGCATTGTTTTGAACGTGATAGTAATGGGATTGCTCCTTTTGAGGCTAATCAAACTAGAATGAAGTTATAGGACTCCTAATCACCTATTTCTTTAAAAATTTTAGAGAACCAATGAAACATTAAGAATGTCTCCCTAAATGAAGACTTGTGTGAGATGTATGTACACATGGTTTTGAACGCGATAGTCATGGGTTACTCCTTTTGACGTTAATCAAACTAGAACGAAGTAATACAACTATTGATCACCTCTTTCTTTGCAAATTTGAAACAACCAATAAAAGAATATGAAGGTCTACCTAAATGGAGACTTGTGTGAGATCTACGCATCGTTTTGGACGCGATAGTGACGGAATTCCTTCTTTTGATTCTAATTTCAACTTGAACGAAGTAAGAGGACTCAAAATCATAATATTTTGACAATTTGAGAGAACTAATGAAACACTAAGAAGGTTTTCCTAAATGAAGACTTGTGTGAGTTGTACGGATCGTTTTGAAAGCAGTAGTGATAGGATTGTTCCTTTTGATGCTAATCAAACTAGAACGAAGTCATAGGACTCATAATCACCTCTTTCTTTGAGAATTTGAGAGAACCAATGAAACAATAAGGTCTCCCTAAATCAAAACTTGTGTGAGATGTACGCATCATTTTTAACGCGATAGTCATGGGATTGTTCATTTTGATGCTAACCAAAATAGAACAAAATAATAGGACTCCTAATACCCTCTTTCTTTGACAATTTAGAGAACAAATGAAACAATAAGTAGGTCTTCTTAAATGAAGACTTGTGTGAGATGTACGCATCGTTTTGAACATGATAGTAATGGAATTGTTCCTTTTGATGCTAATTAAACTAGAATAAAGTAATAGGACTCATAATCACCTCTTTTTTGACAATTTTAGAAATCAAAATGAAACAATAAGAAGGTCTTCCTAAATGAATACTTGTGTGGGATGGACGGATCTTTTTGAAGGCACTAGTGATAGAATTGCTCCTTTTGATGCTAATCAAACTAGAACGAAGTCATAGGACTCATAATCACCTCCTTCTTTGACAATTTAAGAGATTCAATGAAACAATAAGAAGGTCTCCCTAAACTATATAGACTTGTGTGAGATGTACACATCGTTTTAAACGCGTTAGTCATAGGATTGCTCTTTTGATGCTAATCAAATTAGAACGAAGTAATAGGACTCCTAATCAAATCTTTCTGATTTAGCAAAAAAAAATTACCTCTTTCTTTGAGAATTTTAGTAAACCAATGCAACAATAAGAATGTCTCCTTAAATGAATACATGTGTGAGATGTACGTATCGTTTTGAACGTGATAGTAATGTGATTGCTCCTTTGATGCTAATCAAACTAGAACGAAGTTATAGGACTCCTAATCACCTCTTTCTTTGACAATTTTAGTGAACCAATGAAATAATAAGAAGGTCTCCTTAAATGAAGACTTGTGTGAGATGTAGGCATTGTTTTGAACGTGATAGTAATGGGATTGCTCCTTTTGATGCTAATCAAACTAGAACGAAGTTATAGGACTCCTAATCACCTATTTTTTTTGATAATTTTAGAGAACCAATGAAACATTAAGAATGTCTCCCTAAATGAAGACTTGTGTGAGATGTATGTACGCATGGTTTTGAACGCGATAGTCATGGGTTTCTCCTTTTGACGCTAATCAAACTAGAACGAAGTAATACAACTATTGATCACCTTTTTCTTTGTAAATTTGAAACAACCAATGAAACAATATGAAGAGGTCTATCTAAATGAAGACTTGTGTAAGATCTACACATCGTTTTGGACGCGATAGTGATGTAATTCCTTCTTTTGATTCTAATTTCAACTTGAACGAAGTAATACAACTCAAAATCACAATATTTTAATAATTTTAGAGAACTAATAAAATAGTAAGAAGGTTTCCCTAAACGAAGACTTGTGTGAGATGTACTGATCGTTTTGATAGCAGTAGTGATAGGATTGTTCCTTTTGATGCTAATCAAACTAGAACGAAGTCATAGAACTCATAATCACCTCTTTCTTTGACAATTTGAGAGACCCAATGAAACAATAAAAAGGTCTCCCTAAATCAAGACTTGTGTGAGATGTACGCAACATTTTTAACGCGATAGTCATGGGATTGCTTTTTTTGATGCTAATCAAATTAGAACGAAGTAATAGGACTCCTAATCACCTATTTCTGATTTAGCAAAAAAAAATCACCTTTTCCTTTGACAATTGTAGTGAACCAATGAAACAATAAGAAGGTCTCCTTAAATGAATACATGTGTGAGATGTACGCGTCGTTTTGAACGTGATAGTAATGTGATTGCTCTTTTTGATGCTAATCAAACTAGAACGAAGTTATAGGACTCCTAATCACCTCTTTCTTTGACAATTTTAGTGAACCAATGAAATAATAAGAAGGTCTCCTTAAATGAAGACTTGTGTGAGATGTAGGCATTGTTTTGAACGTGATAGTAATGGGTTTGCTCCTTTTGATGCTAATCAAACTAGAACAAAGTTATAGGACTCCTAATCACCTATTTCTTTGACAATTTAGAGAACCAATGAAACATTAAGAATGTCTCCCTAAATGAAGACTTGTGTGCGATGTATGTACGCGTGGTTTTGAACGCGATAGTCATGGGTTTCTCCTTTTGACGCTAATCAAACTAGAACAAAATTATACAACTATTGATAATCTCTTTCTTTGTAAATTTGAAACAACCAATGAAAGAATATGAAGGTCTACCTAAATGAAGACTTGTGTAAGATCTACGCATCGTTTTGGACGCGATAGTGATGGAATTCCTTTTTTTGATGCTAATTTCAACTTGAACGAAGTAATAGGACTCAAAATCATAATATTTTGACAATTTTAGAGAACTAATGAAACAGTAAGAAAGTTTCCCTAAATGAAGACTTGTGTGAGATGTACGGATCGTTTTGAAAGCAGTAGTGATAGGATTGTTCCTTTTGATGCTAATTAAACTAGAACGAAATCATAGGACTCATAATCACCTCTTTCTTTGACAATTTGAGAGAACCAATGAAACAATAAGAAGGTCTCCCTAAATCAAGACTTGTGTGAGATGTACGCATCATTTTTAACGCGATAGTCATGGGATTGTTCATTTTGATGCTAACCAAATTAGAACAAAATAGTAGGACCCCTAATCACCTCTTTCTTTGACAATTTAGAGAACCAATGAAACAATAAGTAGGTCTCCTTAAATGAAGATTTGTGCGAGAAGTACGCATCGTTTTGAATGTGATAGTAATGGAATTGTTCCTTTTGATGCTAATTAAACTAGAACGAAGTTATAGGACTCATAATCACCTCTTTTTTGATAATTTTAGAAAACAAAATGTAACAATAAGAAGGTCTTCCTAAATGAATACTTGTGTGAGATGTACGGATCTTTTTGAAGGCACTGGTGATAGAATTGCTTCTTTTGATACTAATCAAACTAGAACGAAGTCATAGGACTCATAATCACCTCCTTCTTTGACAATTTGAGAGATTCAATGAAACAATAAGAAGGTGGATTATAAAGACTTGTGCGAGATGTACACATCGTTTTAAACGCGATAGTCATAGATTGCTCTTTTTGATGCTAATCAAATTAGAACGAAGTAATAGGACTCCTAATCAAATCTATCTGATTTAACAAAAAAAAAATCACCTCTTTCTTTGACAATTTTAGTGAACCAATGCAACAATAAGAATGTCACCTTAAATGAAGACATGTGTGAGATGTACGCATCGTTTTGAACATTATAGTAATGTGATTGCTCCTTTTGATGCTAATCAAACTAGAACGAAGTTATAGGACTCCTAATCACCTATTTCTTTGACAATTTTAGTGAACCAATGAAATAATAAGAAGGTCTCCTAAAATGAAGACTTGTGTGAGATGTAGGCATTGTTTTGAACGTGATAGTAATGGGATTGCTCCTTTTGATGCTAATCAAACTAGAATGAAGTTATAGGACTCCTAATCACCTATTTCTTTGACAATTTTAGAGAACCAATAAAATATTAAGAATATCTCCCTAAATTGAGACTTGTGTGAGATGTATGTACGCATGGTTTTGAACGCGATATTCATGGGTTTCTCCTTTTGACGCTAATCAAACTAGAACGAAGTAATATAACTATTGATCACCTCTTTCTTTGTAAATTTGAAACAACCAATGAAAGAATATGAAGGTCTATCTAAATGAAGACTTATGTGAGATTTACGCATCGTTTTGGACGCGATAGTGATGTAATTCCTTCTTTTGATGCTAATTTCAACTTGAACAAAGTAATAGGACTCATAATCACCTCTTTCTTTGACAATTTGAGAGAACCAATGAAACAATAAGAAGGTCTCCCTAAATCAAAACTTGTGTGAGATGTACTTATCATTTTTAACGCGATAGTCATGGGATTGTTCATTTTGATGCTAACCAAAATAGAACAAAATAATAGGACTCCTAATCACCTCTTTCTTTGACAATTTAGAGAACCAATGAAACAATAAGTTGGTCTCCTTAAATGAAGACTTGTACGAGAAGTACTCATTGTTTTGAACGTGATAGTAATGGAATTGTTCCTTTTGATGCTAATTAAACTAGAACGAAGTTATAGGACTCATAATCACCTCTTTTTTGACAATTTTAGAAAACCAAATGAAACAATAAGAAGGTCTTCCTAAATGAATACTTGTGCGAGATGAACGGATCTTTTTTAAGGCCCTAGTGATAGAATTGATCCTTTTGATGCTAATCAAACTAGAACGAAGTTATAGGACTCATAATCACCTCCTTCTTTGACAATTTGAGAGATTCAATGAAACAATAAGAAGCTCTCCCTAAATTATAAAGACTTGTGTGAGTTGTATGCATCGTTTTAAACGCGATAGTCATAGAATTGCTATTTTTGATGCTAATCAAATTAGAACGAAGTAATAGGACTCCTAATCATCTCTTTCTGACTTAGCAAAAAAAAAATCACCTCTTTATTTGACAATTTTACCGAACCAATGAAACAATAAGAAGGTCTCCTTAAATGAAGACGTGTGAGATGTACGCATCGTTTTGAACATGATAGTAATGTGATTGCTCCTTTTGATGCTAATCAAACTAGAACGAAGTTATACGACTCCTAATCACCTCTTTCTTTGACAATTTTAGTGAACCAATGAAATAATAAAAATATCTCCTTAAATGAAGACTTGTGTGAGATGTAGGCATTGTTTTGAACGTGATAGTAATGGGATTGCTCCTTTTGATGCTAATCAAACTAGAACGAAGTTATAGGACTCCTAATCACCTATGTCTTTGACAATTTTAGAGAACCAATGAAATATTAATAATGTCTCCCTAAATGAAGACTTGTGTGCGATGTATATACGCATGGTTTTGAACGCGATAGTCATGGGTTTCCCCTTTTGATGCTAATCAAACTAGAACGAAGTAATACAACTATTGATCACCTATTTCTTTGTAAATTTGAACCAACCAATGAAAGAATATGTAAGTCTATCTAAATGAAGACTTGTGTGAGATCTATGCATTGTTTTGGACGCGATAGTGATGGAATTCCTTCTTTTGATGCTAATTTCAACTAAGATGAAGTAATAGGACTCAAAATCACAATATTTTGACAATTTGAGAGAACTAATGAAACAGCAAGAAGGTTTCCCTAAATAAAGACTTGTGTGAGATGTACGAATCGTTTTGAAGGGATTAGTGATAGGATTGTTCCTTTTGATGCTAATCAAACTAGAACGAAGTCATAGGACTCATAATCACCTCTTTCTTTGACAATTTGAGAGAACCAATGAAACAATAAGAAGGTCTCCCTAAATCAAGACTTGTGTGAGATGTACGCTTCATTTTTAACGCGATAGTCATGGGATTGTTCATTTTGATGCTAATCAAATTAGAACAAAATAATAGGACCACTAATCACCTCTTTCGTTGATAATTTAGAGAACCAATGAAACAATAAGTAGGTCTCCCTAAATGAAGACTTGTGCGAGAAGTACGCATCGTTTTGAACGTGATAGTAATGGGATTGCTCCTTTTGATGCTAATCAAACTAGAACGAAGTTATAGGACTCCTAATCACCTATGTCTTTGACAATTTTAGAGAACCAATGAAATATTAATAATGTCTCCCTAAATGAAGACTTGTGTGCGATGTATATACGCATGGTTTTGAACGCGATAGTCATGGGTTTCCCCTTTTGACGCTAATCAAACTAGAACGAAGTAATACAACTATTGATCACCTATTTCTTTGTAAATTTGAACCAACCAATGAAAGAATATGTAAGTCTATCTAAATGAAGACTTGTGTGTGATCTATGCATTGTTTTGGACGCGATAGTGATGGAATTCTTTCTTTTGATGCTAATTTCAACTAGGATGAAGTAATAGGACTCAAAATCACAATATTTTCACAATTTGAGAGAACTAATGAAACAGCAAGAAGGTTTCCCTAAATAAAGACTTGTGTGAGATGTACGAATCGTTTTGAAGGGATTAGTGATAGGATTGTTCCTTTTGATGCTAATCAAACTAGAACGAAGTCATAGGACTCATAATCACCTCTTTCTTTGACAATTTGAGAGAACCAATGAAACAATAAGAAGGTCTCCCTAAATCAAGACTTGTGTGAGATGTACGCATCATTTTTTACGCAATAGTCATGGGATTGTTCATTTTGATGCTAACCAAATTAGAACAAAATAATAGGGCTCCTAATCACCTCTTTCTTTGACAATTTAGAGAACCAATGAAATAATAAGTAGGTCTCCTTAAATGAAGACTTGTGCGAGAAGTACGCATCGTTTTAAACGTGATAGTAATGGGATTGTTCCTTTGGATGCTAATTAAACTAGAACGAAGTTATAGGACTCATAATCACCTCTTTTTTGACAAGTTTAGAAAACCAAATGAAACAATAAGAAGGTCTTCCTAAATGAATACTTGTGTGAGATGTATGTACGTATATGGTTTTGAATGCGATAGTCATGGGTTTCTCCGTTTGACGCTAATCAAACTAGAACGAAGTAATACAACTATTGATCATCTCTTTCTTTGTAAATTTGAAACAACCAATGAAACAATATGAAGGTAAAAATGAAGACTTGTGTGAGATCAACGCATCGTTTTGGACGCGATAGTGATGGATTTCCTTCTTTTGATGCTAATTTCAACTTGAACGAAGTAATAGGACTCAAAATCACAATATTTTGACAATTTGAGAGAACTAATGAAACAGTAAGAAGGTTTCCCTAAATGAAGACTTGTGTGAGATGTACGGATCGTTTTGAAAGCAGTAGTGATAGGATTGTTCCTTTTGATGCTAATCAAACTAGAACGAAGTCATAGGACTCATAATCACCTCTTTCTTTGACAATTTGAGAGAACCAATGAAACAATAAGAAGGTCTCCCTAAATCAAAACTTGTGTGAGATGTACGCATCATTTTTTTAACGCGATAGTCATGGGATTGTTCATTTTGATGCTAACCAAATAGAACAAAATAATAGGACTCCTAATCACCTCTTTCTTTGATAATTTAGAGAACCAATGAAACAATAAGTAGGTCTCCTTAAATGAAGACTTGTGCGAGAAGTACGCATCGTTTTGAACGTGATAGTAATGGGATTGTTCCTTTTGATGCTAATTAAACTAGAACGACGTTATAGAACTCATAATCACCTCTTTTTTGACAATTTTAGAAAACCAAATAAAACAATAAGAAGGTCTTCCTAAATGAATACTTGTGTGAGATGTACGGATCCTTTTTAAGGCACTAGTGATAGAATTGCTCCTTTTGATGCTAATCAAACTAGAACAAAGTCATAAGACTCATAATCACCTCCTTTTTTGACAATTTGAGAGATTCAATGAAACAATAAGAAGGTCTCCCTAAATTATAAAGACTTGTGTGAGTTGTAGGTATCGTTTTAAACGCGATAGTCATCGGATTGTTATTTTTGATGCTAATCAAATTAGAACGAAGTAATAGGACTCCTAATCATCTCTTTCTGACTTAGCAAAAAAAAAATCACCTCTTTATTTGACAATTTTACTGAACCAATAAAACAATAAGAAGGTCTCCTTAAATGAAGACGTGTGAGATGTACGCATCGTTTTGAACGTGATAGTAATGTGATTGCTCCTTTTGATGCTAATCAAACTAGAACGAAGTTATAGGACTCCTAATCACCTCTTTCTTTGACAATTTAATGAACCAATGAAATAATAAAAATGTCTCCTTAAATAAAGACTTGTGTGAGATGTAGGCATTGTTTTGAACGTGATAGTAATGGGATTGCTACTTTTGATGCTAATCAAACTAGAACGAAGTTATAGGACTCCTAATCACCTATGTCTTTGACAATTTTAGAGAACCAATGAAATATTAATAATGTCTCCCTAAATGAAGACTTGTGTGCAATGTTTGTACGCATGGTTTTGAACGCGATAGTCCTGGGTTTCTCCTTTTGACGCTAATCAAACTAGAACGAAGTAATACAACTATTGATCACCTCTGTCTTTGTAAATTTGAAACAACCAATGAAAGAATATGAAAGTCTATCTAAATGAAGACTTGTGTGAGATCTACGCATCGTTTTGGACGCGATAGTGATGGAATTCCTTCTTTTGATGCTAATTTCAACTTGGACGAAGTAATAGGACTCAAAATCACAATATTTTGATAATTTGAGAGAACTAATGAAACAGTAACAAGGTTTCCCTAAATGAAGACTTATGTGAGATGTATGAATCGTTTTGATGGCATTATTGATAGGATTGTTCCTTTTGATGCTAATCAAACTAGAACGTAGTCATAGGACTCATAATCACCTCTCTCTTTGACAATTTTAGTGAACCAATTAAATAATTAGAAGGTCTCCTTAAATGAAGACTTGTGTGAGATGTAGGCATTGTTTTGAACGTGATAGTAATGGGATTGCTACTTTTGATGCTAATCAAACTAGAACGAAGTTATAGGACCCCTAATCACCTATTTCTTTGACAATTTTAGAGAACCAATGAACCATTAAGAATGTCTCTCTAAATGAAGACTTGTGTGAGATGTATGTACGCATGGTTTTGAATCCGATAGTCATGGGTTTCTCTTTTTGACGCTAATCAAACTAGAACGAAGTAATACAACTATTGATCACCTATTTCTTTGTAAATTTGAAACAACCAATGAAACAATATAAAGGTCTACCTAAATGAAAACGTGTGTGAGATCTACGCAATGTTTTGGACGCGATAGTGATGGAATTCCTTCTTTTGATGCTAATTTCAACTTGAGCGAAGTAATAGGACTCAAAATCACAATATTTTGACAATTTGAGAGAACTAATGAAACAGTAAGAAGGTTTCCCTACATGAAGACTTGTATGAGATGTACGGATCGTTTTGAAAGCAGTAGTGATAGGATTGTTCCTTTTGATGCTAATCAAACTAGAATGAAGTCATGGGACTCATAATCACCTCTTTCTTTGATAATTTGAGAGAACCAATGAAAAAATAAGAAGGTCTCCCTAAATCAAGATTTGTGTGAGATGTACGCATCATTTTTAAAGCGATAGTCTTGGGATTGTTCATTTTGATGCTAACCAAATTAGAAAAAATAATAGGGCTCCTAATCACCTCTTTCTTTGACAATTTAGAGAACCAATGAAACAATAAGTAGGTCTCCTTAATTGAAGACTTGTGCGAGAAGTGTCCATCGTTTTGAACGTGATAGTAATGGGATTGTTCCTTTTGATGCTAATTAAACTAGAACGAAGTTATAGGACTCATAATCACCTCTTTTTGACAAGTTTATAAAACTAAATGAAACAATAAGAAGGTCTTCCTAAATGAATACTTGTGTGAGATGTACGGATCTTTTTGAAAGCACAAGTGATAGAATTGCTCCTTTTGATGCTAATCAAACTAGAACGAAGTAATAGGACTCAAAATCACAATATTTTGACAATTTGAGATAGCTAATGAAACAGTAAGAAGGTTTGCCTAAATGAAGACTTGTGTGAGACGTACGGATCATTTTGAAAGCAGTAGTGATTGGATTGTTCCTTTTGATGCTAATAAAATTAGAACGAAGTCATAGGACTCATAATCACCTCTTTCTTTGACAATTTGAGAGAACCAATGAAATAATAAGAAGGTCTCTCTAAATCAAGGCTTGTGTGAGATGTACGCATCATTTTTAACGCAATAGTCATGGGATTGTTCATTTTGATGCTAATCAAATTAGAACGAAATAATAGGACTCCTAATCACCTCTTTCTTTGACAATTTAGAGAACCAATGAAACAATAAGTAGGTCTCCTTAAATGAACACTTGTGTGAGATGTAGGCATTGTTTTGAACGTGATAGTAATGGGATTGCTCCTTTTGAGGCTAATCAAACTAGAACGAAGATATAGGACTCCTAATCACCTATTTCTTTGACAATTTTAGTGAACAAATGAAATAATAAGAATATCTCCTTAAATGAAGACATGTGTGAGATGTACGCATCGTTTTGAATGTGATAGTAATGTGATTGCTCCTTTTGATGCTAATCAAACTAGAACGAAGTTATACGACTCCTAATCACCTCTTTCTTTGACAATTTTAGTAAACCAATGAAATAATAAGAAGGTCTCCTTAAATGAAAACTTGTGTGAGATGTAGGCATTGTTTTGATCGTGATAGTAATGGGATTGCTCCTTTTGACGCTAATCAAACTAGAACGAAGTTATAGGACTCCTAATCACTTATTTCTATGACAATTTTAGAGAACCAATGAAACATTAAGAATGTCTCCCTAAATGAAGACTTGTGTGAGATGTATGTGCGCATATGGTATTGAACGCGATAGTCATGGGTTTCTCCTTTTGACGCTAATCAAACTAGAACGAAGTAATACAACTATTGATCACCTCTTTCTTTGTAAATTTGAAACAACCAATGAAACAATATGAAGGTAAAAATGAAGACTTGTGTGAGATCTACGCATCGTTTTGGACGCGATAGTGATGGATTTCCTTCTTTTGATGCTAATTTCAACTTGAACGAAGTAATAGGACTCAAAATCACAATATTTTGACAATTTCAGAGAACTAATGAAACCGTAAGAAGGTTTCCCAAAATGAAGACTTGTGTGAGATGTACGGATCGTTTTGAAAGTAGTAGTGATAGGATTGTCCCTTTTGATGCTAATAAAACTAGAACGAAGTCATAAGACTCATAATCACCTCTTTCTTTGACAATTTGAGAGAACCAATGAAACAATAAGAAGGTCTCCCTAAATAAAGACATGTGTGAGATGTACGCATCATTTTTAACGCGATAGTCATGGTATTGTTCATTTTGATGCTAATCAAATTAGAACGAAATAATAGGACTCCTAATCACCTCTTTCTTTGACAATTTAGAAAACCAATGAAACAATAAGTAGGTCTCCTTAAATGAAGACTTGTGCGAGAAATACGCATCGTTTTGAACGTGATAGTAATGGGATGGTTCCTTTTGATGCTAATTAAACTAGAACGAAGTTATTGGACTTATAATCACCCCTTTTTTGACAAGTTTAGAAAACCAAATGAAACAATAAGAAGGTCTTCCTAAATGAATACTTGTGTGAGATGTACGGATCTTTTTGAAAGCACTAGTGATAGAATTGCTCCTTTTGATGCTAATCAAACTAGAACGAAGTCATAGGACTCATAATCACCTCCTTCTTTGACAATTTGAGAGATTCAATGAAACAATAAGAAGGTCTCCCTAAATTATAAAGACTTCTGTGAGATGTACTCATCGTTTTAAACGCGATTGTCATAGGATTGCTTTTTTTGATGCAAATCAAATTAGAACGAAGTAATAGGACTCCTAATCACCTCTTTCTGATTTAGCAAAAAAAATCTCCTCTTTGTTTGACAATTTTAGTGAACCAATGCAATAATAAGAATGTCTCCTTAAATGAAGACATGTGTGACATGTACACACCGTTTTGAACGTGATAGTAATGTGATTGCTCCTTTTGATGCTAATCAAACTAGAAAGAAGTTATACGACTCCTAATCACCTCTTTCTTTGACAATTTTAGTGAACCAATGAAATAATAAGAAGGTCTCCTTAAATGAAGACTTGTGTGAGATGTAGGCATTGTTTTGAACCTGATAGTAATGTGATTGCTCCTTTTGAGGCTAATCATACTAGAACGAAGTTATAGGACTCCTAATAACCTATTTCTTTGACAATTTTAGAGAATCAATCAAACATTAAGAATGTCTCCTTAAATGAAGACTTGTGTGAGATGTATGTACGCATATGGTTTTGAACGCGATAGTCATGGGTTTCTCCTTTTGACTCTAATCAAACTAGAACGAAGTAATACAACTATTGATCACCTCTTTCTTTATAAATTTGAAACAACCAATGAAACAATATGAAGGTCTACCTAAATGAAGACTTGTGTGACATCTACGCATCGTTTTGGACGCGATAGTAATGGAATTCCTTCTTTTGATTCTAATTTCACCTTGAACGAAGTAATAGGACTCAAAATCACAATATTTTGACAATTTGAGAGAACTAACGAAACTGTAAGAAGGTTTCCCTAAATGAGGACTTGTGTGAGATGTACGGATCCTTTTGAAAGCAGTAGTGATAGGATTGTTCCTTTTGATGCTAATCAAACTAGAACGAAGTCATAGGACTCATAATCACCTCTTTCTTTGACAATTTGAGAGAACCAATGAAACAATAAGAAGGTCTCCCTAAATCAAAACTTGTGTGAGATGTACGCATCATTTTTAACGCGATAGTCATCGGATTGTTCATTTTAATGCTAACCAAAATAGAACAAAATAATAGGACTCCTAATCACCTCTTTCTTTGACAATTTAGAGAACCAATGAAACAATAAGTAGGTCTCCTTAAATGAAGACTTGTGCGAGAAGTACGCATCGTTTTGAATGTGATAGTAATGGGATTGTTCCTTTTGATGCTAATTAAACTAGAACGAAGTTATAGAACTCATAATCACCTCTTTTTTGACAATTTTAGAAAACCAAATGAAACAATAAGAAGGTCTTCCTAAATGAATAATTGTGTGAGATGTACGGATATTTTTGAAAGCACTAGTGATATAATTGCTCATTTTGATGCTAATCAAACTAGAACGAAGTCATAAGACTCATAATCACCTCCTTCTTTGACAAGTTGAGAGATTCAATGAAAGAATAAGAAGGTCTCCCTAAATTATAAAGACTTGTGTGAGATGTACGCATCGTTTTAAACGCGATAGTCATAGGATCGCTATTTTTGATGCTAATCAAATTAGAACGAAGTAATAGGACTCCTAATCCTCTCTTTCTAACTTAGCAAAAACAAATTACCTCTTTATTTGACAATTTTACTGAACCAATGAAACAATAAAAAAGTCTCCTTAAATGAAGACGTGTGAGATGTACGCATCGTTTTGAACGTGATAGTAATGTGATTGCTCCTTTTGATACTAATCAAACTAGAACGAAGTTATAGGACTCCTAATCACCTCTTTTTCTTTGACAATTTTAGTGAACCAATGAAAGAATAAAAATGTCTCCTTAAATGAAGACTTGTGTAAGATGTAGGCATTATTTTGAACGTGATAGTAATGAGATTGCTCCTTTTGATGCTAATCAAACTAGAACGAAGTTATAGGACTCCTAATCACCTATTTCTTTGACAATTTTAGAGAACCAATGAAATCTTAATAATGTCTCCCTAAATGAAGACTTGTGTGCGATGTATGTACGCATGGTTTTGAACGCGATAGTCATGGGTTTCTCCTTTAGACGCTAATCAAACTAGAACGAAGTAATACAACTATTGATCACCTCTTTCTTTGCAAATTTGAAGCAACCAATGAAAGAATATGAAAGTCTATCTAAATGAAGACTTGTGTGAGATCTACGCATCATTTTGGACGCGATAGTGATGGAATTCCTTCTTTTGATGCTATTTTCAACTTGGACGAAGTAATAGGACTCAAAATATAATATTTCGACAATTTGAGAGAACTAATGAAACAGTAAGAAGGTTTCCCTAAATGAAGACTTGTGTGAGATGTACGGATCGTTTTGAAAGCAGTAGTGATAGGATTGTTCCTTTTGATGCTAATCAAACTAGAACGAAGTCATAGGACTCATAATCACCTCTTTCTTTGACAATTTGAGAGAACCAATGAAACAATAAGAAGGTCTCCCTAAATCAAGACTTGTGTGAGATGTACGCATCATTTTTAACGCGATAGTCATGGTATTGTTCATTTTGATGCTAATCAAAATAGAACGAAATAATAGGACTCCTAATCACCTCTTTCTTTGACAATTTAGAGAACCAATGAAACAAAAAAGTAGGTCTCCTTAAATGAAGACTTGTGCGAGAAGTACGCATCGTTTTGAACTTGATAAGATTGGGATTGTTCCTTTTGAGGCTAATTAAACTAGAACGAAGTTATAGGACTCATAATCACCTCTTTTTTGACAAGTTTAGAAAACCAAATGAAACAATAAGAAGGTCTTCCTAAATGAATACTTGTGTGAGATGTACGGATCTTTTTGAAAGCACTAGTGATAGAATTGCTCCTTTTGATGCTAATCAAACTAGAACGAAGTCATAGGACTCATAATCACCTCCTTCTTTGACAATTTGAGAGATTCAATGAAACAATAAGAAGGTCTCCCTAAATTATAAAGACGTGTGTGAGATGTACGCATCGTTTTAAACGCGATTGTCATAGGATTGCTTTTTTTTGATGCAAATCAAATTAGAACGAAGTAATAGGACTCCTAATCACCTCTTTCTGATTTAGCAAAAAAAAATCTCCTCTTTCTTTGACAATTTTAGTGAACCAATGCAACAATAAGAATGTCTCCTTAAATGAAGACAAGTGTGAGATGTACGCATCGTTTTGAACGTGATAGTAATGTGATTGCTCCTTTTGATGCTAATCAAACTAGAACGAAGTTATACGACTCCTAATCACCTCTTTCTTTGACAAATTTAGTGAACCAATGAAATAATAAGAAGGTCTCCTTAAATGAAGACTTGTGTGAGATGTAGGCATTGTTTTGAACGTGATAGTAATGGGATTGCTCCTTTTGAGGCTAACCAAACTAGAACGAAGTTATAGGAGTCCTAATCACCTATTTCTTTGACAATTTTAGAGAACCAATGAAACATTAAAAATGTCTCCCTAAATGAAGACTTGTGTGAGATGTATGTACGCATGGTTTTGAACGCGATAGTCATAGATTTCTCCTTTTGACGCTAATCAAACTAGAACGAAGTAATACAACTATTGATCACCTCTTTCTTTGTAAATTTGAAACAACCAATGAAACAATATAAAGGTCTACTTAAATGAAGACTTGTGTGAGATCTACGCATCGTTTTGGACGCGATAGTGATGGAATTCCTTCTTTTGATGCTAATTTCAACTTGAACGAAGTAATAGGACTCAAAATCACAATATTTTGACAATTTGAGAGAACTAATAAAACAGTAAGAAGGTTTGCCTAAATGAAGACTTGTGTGAGATGTACGGATCGTTTTGAAAGCAGTAGTGATAGGATTGTTCCTTTTGATGCTAATAAAACTAGAACGAAGTCATAGGACTCATAATCACCTCTTTCTTTGACAATTTGAGAGAAGCAATGAAACAATAAGAAGGTCTCTCTAAATCAAGGCTTGTGTGAGATGTACGCATCATTTTTAACGCAATAGTCATGGGATTGTTCATTTTGATGCTAATCATATTAGAACGAAATATTAGGACTCCTAATCACCTCTTTCTTTGACAATTTAGAGAACCAATGAAACAATAAGTAGGTCTCCTTAAATGAAGACTTGTGTGAGATGTAGGCATTGTTTTGAACGTGATAGTAATGGGATTGCTCCTTTTTAGGCTAATCAAACTAGAACGAAGTTATAGGACTCCTAATCACCTATTTCTTTGACAATTTTAGTGAACCAATGAAATAATAAGAATGTCTCCTTAAATGAAGACATGTGTGAGATGTACGCATCGTTTTGAACGTGATAGTAATGTGAATGCTCCTTTTGATGCTAATCAAACTAGAACGAAGTTATACGACTCCTAATCACCTCTTTCTTTGACAATTTTAGTGAACCAATGAAATAATAAGGTCTCCTTAAATGAAGACTTGTCTGAGATGTAGGCATTATTTTGAACGTGATAGTAATGGGATTGCTCCTTTTGAGGCTAATCAAACTAGAACGAAGTTATAGGACTCCTAATCACCTATTTCTTTGACAATTTTAGAGAACCAATGAAACATTAATAATGTCTCCCTAAATGAAGACTTGTGTGAGATGTATGTACGCATATGGTTTTGAACGCGATAGTCATGGGTTTCTCCTTTTGACGCTAATCAAACTAGAACGAAGTAATACAACTATTGATCACCTATTTCTTTGTAAATTTGAAACAACCAATGAAACAATATGAAGGTATAAATGAAGACTTGTGTGAGATCTATGCATCGTTTTGGACGCAATAATGATGGATTTCCTTCTTTTTATGCTAATTTCAACTTGAACGAAGTAATAGGACTCAAAATCACAATATTTTGACAATTTGAGAGAACTAATGAAATAGTAAGAAGGTTTCCCTAAATGAAGACTTGTGTGAGATGTACGGATCGTTTTGAAAGCAGTAGTGATAGGATTGTTCCTTTTGATGCTAATAAAACTAGAACGAAGTCATAGGACTCATAATCACCTCTTTCTTTGACAATTTGAGAGAACCAATGAAACAATAAGAAGGTGTCCCTAAATCAAGACTTGTGTGAGATGTACGCATCATTTTTAACGCGATAGTCATGAGATTGTTCATTTTGATGCTAATCAAAATAGAACGAAATAATAGGACTCCTAATCACCTCTTTCTTTGACAATTTAGAGAACCAATGAAACAATAAGTAGGTCTCCTTAAATGAAGACTTATGCGAGAAGTACGTATCGTTTTGAACGTGATAGTAATGAGATTGTTCCTTTAGATGCTAATTAAACTATAACAAAGTTATAGGACTCATAATCACCTCTTTTTATAATGTTAGAAAACCAATGAAATAATAAGAAGGTCTCCCAAAATGAATACTTGTGTGAGATGTACGGATCTTTTTGAAGGCACTAGTGATAGAATTGCTCCTTTTGATGCTAATCAAACTAGAACGAAGTCATAAGACTCATAATCACCTCTTTTTTGACAATTTGAGAGAACCAATGAAACAATAAGAAGGTATCCCTAAATGAAGACATGTGTGAGATGTACGTATGGTTTTGAACGCGATAGTCATGTGTTTCTCCATTTGACGCTAATCAAACTAGAACGTAGTAATACAACTTTTAATCACCTCTTTGTTCGTAAACTTGAAAAAACCTATTAAACAATATGAAGGTCTCCATAAATGAGGACATGTGTGAGATCTACGCATCGTTTTGCATGCGATAGTGATGAGAATTCTCCATTTTATGCTAATTTCAATTAGAAAGAAGTAATAGGACTCATAATAACATTTATTTTGATAATTTGAGAGAACTAGTGAAACAATAAAAAGATCTCCCGAAATGAAGACTTTTGTGAGATGTACGGATCGTTTTGAAGGCACTAGTGTAGGATTGATCTTTTTGATGCTAATCAAACAAGAACAAAGTCATATGACTCATAATCACCTCTTTCTTTGATAATTTGAGAGAACCAATGAAATAATAAGAAGGTCTCCCTAAATCAAGACTTGTGTGAGATGTACGCATCATTTTTAACGCGATAGTCATGGTATTGTTCATTTTGATGCTAATCAAATTAGAACAAAATAATAGGACTCCTAATCACCTCTTTCTTTGACAATTTAGAGAACCAATGAAACAATAAGTACGTCTCCTTAAATGAAGACTTGTGCGAGAAGTACGCATCGTTCTGAACGTGATAGTAATGGGATGATTCCTTTTGATGCTAATTAAACTAGAACGAAGTTATAGGACTCATAATCACCTCTTTTTTGACAAGTTTAGAAAACCAAATGAAACAATAAGAAGGTCTTCCTAAATGAATACTTGTGTGAGATGTACGGATCTTTTTAAAAACACTAGTGATAGAATTGCTCCTTTTGATGCTAATCAAACTAGAACGAAGTCATAGGACTCATAATCACCTCCTTCTTTGACAATTTGAGAGATTCAATGAAATAATAAGAAGGTCTCCCTAAATTCTAAAGACTTGTGTGAGATGTACTCATCGTTTTAAACGCGATTGTCATAGGATTGCTTTTTTTGATGCAAATCAAATTAGTACGAAGTAATTGGACTACTAATCACCTCTTTCTGATATAGCAAAAAAAAATCTCCTCTTTCTTTGACAATTTTAGTAAACCAATGCAACAATAAGAATGTCTCCTTAAATGAAGACATGTGTGAGATGTACGCATCGTTTTGAACGTGATAGTAATGTGATTGCTCCTTTTGATGCTAATCAAACTAGAAAGAAGTTATACGGCTCCTAATTACCTCTTTCTTTGACAATTTTAGTGAACCAATGAAATAATAAGAAGGTCTCCTTAAATGAAGACTTATGTGAGATGTAGGTATTGTTTTGAACGTAATAGTAATGGGATTGCTCCTTTTGAGGCTAATCAAACTAGAACGAAGTTATAGGACTCCTAATCACCTATTTCTTTGACAATTTTAGAGAACCAATGAAACATTAAGAATGTCTCCCTAAATGAAGACTTGTGTGAGATGTATGTACGCATATGGTTTTGAACGCGATACTCATGGGTTTCTCTTTTTGACGCTAATCAAACTAGAACGAAGTAATACAACTATTGATCACCTCTTTCTTTGTAAATTTGAAACAACCAATGAAACAATATGAAGGTATAAATGAAGACTTGTGTGAGATCTACGCATCGTTTTGGACGCGATAGTGATGGATTTCCTTCTTTTTATGCTAATTTCAACTTGAACGAAGTAATAGGACTCAAAATCATAATATTTTGACAATTTAAGAGAACTAATGAAATAGTAAGAAGGTTTCCCTAAATGAAGACTTGTGTGAGATGTACGGATCGTTTTGAAAGCAGTAGTGATAGGATTGTTCCTTTTGATGCTAATCAAACTAGAACGAAGTCATAGGACTCATAATCACCTCTTTCTTTGACAATTTGAGAGAACCAATGAAACAATAAGAAGGTCTCCCTAAATCAATACTTGTGTGAGATGTACGCATCATTTTTAACGCGATAGTCATGGTATTGTTCATTTTGATGCTAATCAAATTAGAACGAAATAATAGGACTCCTAATCACCTCTTTCTTTGACAATTTAGAGAAATAATGAAACAAAAAAGTAGGTCTCCGTAAATGAAGACTTGTGCGAGAAGTACGCATCGTTTTGAACGTGATAGTAATGGGATTGTTCCTTTTGAGGCTAATTAAACTAGAACGAAGTTATAGGACTCATAATCACCTCTTTTTTGACGAGTTTAGAAAACCAAATGAAACAACAAGAAGGTCTTCCTAAATGAATACTTGTGTGAGATGTACGGATCTTTTTGAAAGCACTAGTGATAGAATTGCTCCTTTGGATGCTAATCAAACTAGAACGAAGTTATAGGACACATAATCACCTCCTTCTTTGACAATTTGAGAGATTCAATGAAACAATAAGAAGGTCTCCCTAAATTATAAAGACTTGTGTGAGATGTACTCATCGTTTTAAACGCGATTGTCATAGGATTGCTTTTTTTGATGCAAATCAAATTAGTACGAAGTAATAGGACTTCTAATCACCTCTTTCTGATATAGCAAAAAAAATCTCATCTTTCTTTGACAATTATAGTAAACCAATGCAACAACAAGAATGTCTCCTTAAATGAAGACATGTGTGAGATGTACGCATCGTTTTGAACGTGATAGTAATGTGATTGCTCCTTTTGATGCTAATCAAACTAGAAAGAAGTTATACGGCTCCTAATCACCTCTTTCTTTGACAATTTTAGTGAACCAATGAAATAATAAGAAGGTCTCCTTAAATGAAGACTTATGTGAGATGTAGGTATTGTTTTGAACGTGATAGTAATGGGATTGCTCCTTTTGAGGCTAATCAAACTAGAACGAAGTTATAGGACTCCTAATCACCTATTTCTTTGACAATTTTAGAGAACCAATGAAACATTAAGAATGTCTCCCTAAATGAAGACTTGTATGAGATGTATGTACGCATATGGTTTTGAACGCGATAGTCATGGGTTTCTCCTTTTGACGCTAATCAAACTAGAACGAAGTAATACAACTATTGATCACCTCTTTCTTTGTAAATTTGAAACAACCAATGAAACAATATAAAGGTCTACTTAAATGAAGACTTGTGTGAGATCTACGCATCGTTTTGGACGCGATAGTGATGGAATTCCTTCTTTTGATGCTAATTTGAACTTGAACGAAGTAATAGGACTCAAAATCACAATATTTTGACAATTTGAGAGCACTAATAAAACGGTAAGAAGGTTTGCCTAAATGAAGACTTGTGTGAGATGTACGGATCGTTTTGAAAGCAGTAGTGATAGGATTGTTCCTTTTGATGCTAATAAAACTAGAACGAAGTCATAGGACTCATAATCACCTCTTTCTTTGACAATTTGAGAGAAGCAATGAAACAATAAGAAGGTCTCTCTAAATCAAGGCTTGTGTGAGATGTACGCATCATTTTTAACACAATAGTCATGGGATTGTTCATTTTGATGCTAATCATATTAGAACGAAATATTAGGACTCCTAATCACCTCTTTCTTTGACAATTTAGAGAACCAATGAAACAATAAGTAGGTCTCCTTAAATGAAGACTTGTGTGAGATGTAGGCATTGTTTTGAACGTGATTGTAATGGGATTGCTCCTTTTTAGGCTAATCAAACTAGAACGAAGTTATAGGACTCCTAATCACCTATTTCTTTGACAATTTCAGTGAACCAATGAAATAATAAGAATGTCTCCTTAAATGAAGACATGTGTGAGATGTACGCATCGTTTTGAACGTGATAGTAATGTGAATGCTCCTTTTGATGCTAATCAAACTAGAACGAAGTTATACGACTCCTAATCACCTCTTTCTTTGACAATTTTAGTGAACCAATGAAATAATAAGGTCTTCTTAAATGAAGACTTGTCTGAGATGTAGGCATTATTTTGAACGTGATAGTAATGGGATTGCTCCTTTTGAGGCTAATCAAACTAGAACGAAGTTATAGGACTCCTAATCACCTATTTCTTTGACAATTTTAGAGAACCAATGAAACATTAATAATGTCTCCCTAAATGAAGAGTTGTGTGAGATGTATGTACGCATATGGTTTTGAACGCGATAGTCATGGGTTTCTCCTTTTGACGCTAATCAAACTAGAACGAACTAATACAACTATTGATCACCTCTTTCTTTGTAAATTTGAAACAACCAATGAAACAATATGAAGGTATAAATGAAGACTTGTGTGAGATCTATGCATCGTTTTGGACGCGATAATGATGGATTTCCTTCTTTTTATGCTAATTTCAACTTGAACGAAGTAATAGGACTCAAAATCACAATATTTTGACAATTTGAGAGAACTAATGAAATAGTAAGAAGGTTTCCCTAAATGAAGACTTGTGTGAGATGTACGGATCGTTTTGAAAGCAGTAGTGATAGGATTGTTCCTTTTGATGCTAATAAAACTAGAACGAAGTCATAGGACTCATAATCACCTCTTTCTTTGACAATTTGAGAGAACCAATGAAACAATAAGAAGGTGTCCCTAAATCAAGACTTGTGTGAGATGTACGCATCATTTTTAACGCGATAGTCATGAGATTGTTCATTTTGATGCTAATCAAATTAGAACGAAATAATAGGACTCCTAATCACCTCTTTCTTTGACAATTTAGAGAACCAATGAAACAATAAGTAGGTCTCCTTAAATGAAGACTTATGCGAGAAGTACGTATCGTTTTGAACGTGATAGTAATGAGATTGTTCCTTTAGATGCTAATTAAACTATAACAAAGTTATAGGACTCATAATCACCTCTTTTTTATAATGTTAGAAAACCAATGAAACAATAAGAAGGTCTCCCAAAATGAATACTTGTGTGAGATGTACGGATCTTTTTGAAGGCACTAGTGATAGAATTGCTCCTTTTGATGCTAATCAAACTAGAACGAAGTCATAAGACTCATAATCACCTCTTTCTTTGACAATTTGAGAGAACCAATGAAACAATAAGAAGGTATCCCTAAATGAAGACATGTGTGAGATGTACGTATGGTTTTGAACGCGATAGTCATGTGTTTCTCCATTTGACGCTAATCAAACTAGAACGTAGTAATACAACTTTTAATCACCTCTTTGTTCGTAAACTTGAAAAAACCTATTAAACAATATGAAGGTCTCCATAAATTAGGACATTTGTGAGATCTACGCATCGTTTTGCATGCGATAGTGATGAGAATTCTCCATTTTATGCTAATTTCAAATAGAAAGAAGTAATAGGACTCATAATAACATTTATTTTGATAATTTGAGAGAACTAGTGAAACAATAAAAAGATCTCCCTAAATGAAGACTTTTGTGAGATGTACGGATCGTTTTGAAGGCACTAGTGTAGGATTGCTCTTTTGATGGTAATAAAACAAGAACTAAGTCATATGACTCATAATCACCTCTTTCTTTGATAATTTGAGAGAACCAATGAAATAATAAGAAGGTCTCCCTAAATCAAGACTTGTGAGAGATGTACGCATCATTTTTAACGCGATAGTCATGGTATTGTTCATTTTGATGCTAATCAAATTAGAACAAAATAATAGGACTCCTAATCACCTCTTTCTTTAACAATTTAGAGAACCAATGAAATAATAAGTACGTCTCCTTAAATGAAGACTTGTGCGAGAAGTACGCATCATTCTGAACGTCATAGTAATGGGATGGTTCCTTTTGATGCTAATTAAACTAGAACGAAGTTATAGGACTCATAATCACCTCTTTTTTGACAAGTTTAGAAAACCAAATGAAACAATAAGAAGGTCTTCCTAAATGAATACTTGTGTGAGATGTACGGATCTTTTTGAAAGCACTAGTGATAGAATTGCTCCTTTGGATGCTAATCAAACTAGAACAAAGTTATAGGACTCATAATCACCTCCTTCTTTGACAATTTGAGAGATTCAATGAAACAATAAGAAGGTCTCCCTAAATTATAAAGACTTGTGTGAGATGTACTCATCGTTTTAAACGCGATTGTCATAGGATTGCTTTTTTTGATGCAAATCAAATTAGTACGAAGTAATAGGACTCCTAATCACCTCTTTCTGATATAGCAAAAAAAAATCTCATATTTCTTTGACAATTTTAGTAAACCAATGCAACAACAAGAATGTCTCCTTAAATGAAGACATGTGTGAGATGTACGCATCGTTTTGAACGTGATAGTAATGTGATTGCTCCTTTTGATGCTAATCAAACTAGAAAGAAGTTATACGGCTCCTAATCACCTCTTTCTTTGACAATTTTAGTGAACCAATGAAATAATAAGAAGGTCTCCTTAAATGAAGACTTATGTGAGATGTAGGTATTGTTTTGAACGTGATAGTAATGGGATTGCTCCTTTTGAGGCTAATCAAACTAGAACGAAGTTATAGGACTCCTAATCACCTATTTCTTTGACAATTTTAGAGAACCAATGAAACATTAAGAATGTCTCCCTAAATGAAGACTTGTGTGAGATGTATGTACGCATATGGTTTTGAACGCGATAGTCATGGGTTTCTCCTTTTGACGCTAATCAAACTAGAACGAAGTAGTACAACTATTGATCACCTCTTTCTTTGTAAATTTGAAACAACCAATGAAACAATATGAAGGTATAAATGAAGAGTTGTGTGAGATCTACGCATCGTTTTGGACGCGATAGTGATGGATTTCCTTCTTTTTATGCTAATTTCAACTTGAACGAAGTAATAGGACTCAAAATCATAATATTTTGACAATTTGAGAGAACTAATGAAATAGTAAAAAGGTTTCCCTAAATGAAGACTTGTGTGAGATGTACGGATCGTTTTGAAAGCAGTAGTGATAGGATTGTTCCTTTTGATGCTAATCAAACTAGAACGAAGTCATAGGACTCATAATCACCTCTTTCTTTGACAATTTGAGAGAACCAATGAAACAATAAGAAGGTCTCCCTAAATCAAGACTTGTGTGAGATGTACGCATCATTTTTAACGCGATAGTCATGGTATTGTTCATTTGATGCTAATCAAATTAGAACGAAATAATAGGACTCCTAATCACCTCTTTCTTTGACAATTTAGAGAACTAATGAAACAAAAAGTAGGTCTCCGTAAATGAAGACTTGTGCGAGAAGTACGCATCGTTTTGAACGTGATAGTAATGGGATTGTTCCTTTTGAGGCTAATTAAACTAGAACGAAGTTACAGGACTCATAATCACTCTTTTTGACAAGTTTAGAAAACCAAATGAAACAATAAGAAGGTCTTCCTAAATGAATACTTGTGTGAGATGTACGGATCTTTTGAAAGCACAAGTGATAGAATTGCTCCTTTTGATGCTAATCAAACTAGAACGAAGTCATAGGACTCATAATCACCTCCTTCTTTGACAATTTGAGAGATTCAATGAAACAATAAGAAGGTCTCCCTAAATTATAAAGACTTGTGTGAGATGTACTCATCGTTTTAAACGTGATTGTCATATGATTGCTTTTTTTGATGCAAATCAAATTAGTACGAAGTAATAGGACTCCTAATCACCTCTTTCTGATTTAGCAAAAAAAAATCTCCTCTTTCTTTGACAATTTTAGTAAACCAATGGAACAATAAGAATGTCTCCTTAAATGAAGACATGTGTGAGATGTACGCACCGTTTTGAACGTGATAGTAATGTGATTGCTCCTTTTGATGCTAATCAAACTAGAAAGAAGTTATACGACTCCTAATCACCTATTTCTTTGACAAATTTAGTGAACCAATGAAATAATAAGAAGGTCTCCTTAAATGAAGACTTATGTGAGATGTAGGTATTGTTTTGAACGTGATAGTAATGGAATTGCTCCTTTGAGGCTAATCAAACTAGAACGAAGTTATAGGACTCCTAATCACCTATTTCTTTGACAATTTTAGAGAACCAATGAAACATTAAGAATGTCTCCCTAAATGAAGACTTGTGTGAGATGTATGTACGCATATGGTTTTGAACGCGATAGTCATGGGTTTCTCCTTTTGACGCTAATCAAACTAGAACGAAGTAATACAACTATTGATCACCTCTTTCTTTATAAATTTGAAACAACCAATGAAACAATATGAAGGTCTATCTAAATAAAGACTTGTGTGACATCTACGCATCGTTTTTGACGCGATATTGTTGGAATTCCTTCTTTTGATTCTAATTTCAACTTGAACGAAGTAATAGGACTCAAAATCACAATATTTTGACAATTTGAGAGAACTAATGAAACAGTAAGAATGCTTCCCTAAATGAAGACTTGTGTGAGATGTACGGATCATTTTGAAAGCAGTAGTGATAGGATTGTTCCTTTTGATGCTAATCAAACTAGAACGAAGTCACAGGACTCATAATCACCTCTTTCTTTGACAATTCGAGAGAACCAATGAAACAATAAGAAGGTCTCCCGAAATCAAGACTTGTGTGAGATGTACGCATCATTTTTAACGCGATAGTCATGGTATTGTTCATTTTGAAGCTAATCAAATTAGAACGAAATAATAGGACTCCTAATCACCTATTTCTTTGACAATTTTAGAGAACCAATGAAACATTAAGAATGTCTTCCTAAATGAAGACTTGTGTGAGATGTATGTACGCATATGGTTTTGAACGCGATAGTCATGGGTTTCTCCTTTTGACGCTAATCAAACTAGAACGAACTAATACAACTATTGATCACCTCTTTCTTTGTAAATTAGAAACTACCAATGAAACAATATGAAGGTCTACCTAAATGAAGACTTGTGTGAGATCTACGCAAAGTTTGGGCGCGATAGTGATGGAATTCCTTCTTTTGATGCTAATTTCAACTTGAACAAAGTAATAGGACTCAAAATCACAATATTTTGACAATTTGAGAGAACTAATGAAACAGTAAGAAGGTTTCCCTAAATGAAGACTTGTGTGAGATGTACGGATCGTTTTGAAAGCAGTAGTGATAGGATTGTTCCTTTTGATGCTAATCAAACTAGAACGAAGTCATAGAACTCATAATCACCTCTTTCTTTGACAATTTGAGAGAACCAATGAAACAATAAGAAGGTCTCCCTAAATCAAGACTTGTGTGAGATGTACGCATCATTTTTAACGCGATAGTCATGGGATTGTTCATTTTGATGCTAAACAAATAGAACAAAATAATAGGACTCCTAATCACCTCTTTCTTTGACAATTTAGAGAACCAATGAAACAATAAGTAGGTCTCCTTAAATGAAGACTTGTGCAAGAAGTACGCATCGTTTTGAATGTGATAGTAAAGGGATTGTTCCTTTTGATGATAATTAAACTAGAACGATGTTATAGGACTTATAATCACATCTTTTTTGACAATTTTAGAAAACCAAATGAAATAATAAGAAGGTCTTCCTAAATGAATACTTGTGTGAGATGTACTGATCTTTTTAAATGCACTAGTGATAGAATTGCTCCTTTTGATGCTAATCAAACTAGAACGAAGTTATAGGACTCATAATCACCTCCTTCTTTGACAATTTGAGAGATTCAATGAAACAATAAGAAGGTCTCCCGAAATTATAAAGACTTGTGTGAGATGTACGCATCGTTTTAAACGCGATTGTCATAGGATTGCTTTTATTGATGCAAATCAAATTAGAACGATGTAATAGGACTCCTAATCACCTCTTTCTGATTTAGCAAAAAAACATCTCCTCTTTCTTTGACAATTTTAGTGAACCAATGCAACAATTAGAATGTCTCCTTAAATGAAGACATGTGTGAGATGTACGCATCGTTTTGAACGTGATAGTAATGTAATTGCTCCTTTTGATGCTAATCAAACTAGAACGAAGTTATACGACTCCTAATCACCTCTTTCTTTGACAATTTTAGTGAACCAATGAAATAATAAGAAGGTCTCCTTAAATGAAGACTTGTGTGAGATGTAGGCATTGTTTTGAACGTGATAGTAATGGGATTGCTCCTTTTGAGGCTAATCAAACTAGAACGAAGTTATAGGACTCCTAATCACCTATTTCTTTGACAATTTTAGAGAACCAATGAAACATTAAAAATGTCTCCCTAAATGAAGACTTGTGTGAGATGTATGTACGCATGGTTTTGAACGCGATAGTCATAGATTTCTCCTTTGACGCTAATCAAACTAGAACGAAGTAATACAACTATTGATCACCTCTTTCTTTGTAAATTTGAAACAACCAATGAAACAATATAAAGGTCTACTTAAATGAAGACTTGTGTGAGATCTACGCATCGTTTTGGACGCGATAGTGATGGAATTCCTTCTGTTGATGCTAATTTCAACTTGAACGAAGTAATAGGACTCAAAATCACAATATTTTGACAATTTGAGAGAACTAATAAAACAGTAAGAAGGTTTCCCTAAATGAAGACTTGTGTGAGATGTACGGATCGTTTTGAAAGCAGTAGTGATAGGATTGTACCTTTTAATGCTAATAAAACTAGAACGAAGTCATAGCACTCATAATCACCTCTTTCTTTGACAATTTGAGAGAACCAATGAAACAATAAGAAGGTCTCTCTAAATCAAGGCTTGTGTGAGATGTACGCATCATTTTTAACGCAATAGTCATGGGATTGTTCATTTTGATGCTAATCATATTAGAACGAAATATTATGACTCCTAATCACCTCTTTCTTTGACAATTTAGAGAACCAATGAAACAATAAGTAGGTCTCCTTAAATTAAGACTTGTGTGAGATGTAGGCATTGTTTTGAACGTGATAGTAATGGGATTGCTCCTTTTTAGGCTAATCAAACTAGAACGAAGTTATAGGACTCCTAATCTCCTATTTCTTTGACAATTTTAGTGAACCAATGAAATAATAAGAATGTCTCCTTAAATGAATACATGTGTGAGATGTACGCATCGTTTTGAACGTGATAGTAATGTGAATGCTCCTTTTGATGCTAATCAAACTTGAACGAAGTTATACGACTCCTAATCACCTCTTTCTTTCACAATTTTAGTGAACCAATGAAATAATAAGGTCTCCTTAAATGAAGACTTGTCTGAGATGTAGGCATTATTTTGAACGTGATAGTAATGGGATTGCTCCTTTTGAGGCTAATCAAACTAGAACGAAGTTATAGGACTCCTAATCACCTATTTCTTTGACAATTTTAGAGAACCAATGAAACATTAATAATGTCTCCCTAAATGAAGACTTGTGTGAGATGTATGTACGCATATGGTTTTGAACGGGATAGTCATGGGTGACGCTAATCAAACTAGAACGAAGTAATACAACTATTGATCACCTCTTTCTTTGTAAATTTGAAACAACCAATGAAACAATATGAAGGTATAAATGAAGACTTGTGTGAGATCTATGCATCGTTTTGGACGCGATAATGATGGATTTCCTTCTTTTTATGCTAATTTCAACTTGAACGAAGTAATAGGACTCAAAATCACAATATTTTGACAATTTGAAAGAACTAATGAAATAGTAAGAAGGTTTCCCTAAATGAAGACTTGTGTGAGATGTGCGGATCGTTTTGAAAGCAGTAGTGATAGGATTGTTCCTTTTGATGCTAATCAAACTAGAACGAAGTCATAGGACTCATAATCACCTCTTTCTTTGACAATTTGAGAGAACCAATGAAACAATAAGAAGGTCTCCCTAAATCAAGACTTGTGTGAGATGTACGCATCATTTTTAACGCGATAGTCATGGTATTGTTCATTTTTATGCTAATCAAATTAGAACGAAATAATAGGACTCCTAATCACCTCTTTCTTTGACAATTTAGAGAACTAATGAAACAAAAAAGTAGGTCTCCGTAAATGAAGACTTGTGCGAGAAGTACGCATCGTTTGAACGTGATAGTAATGGGATTGTTCCTTTTGAGGCTAATTAAACTAGAACGAAGTTACAGGACTCATAATCACCTCTTTTTTGACAAGTTTAGAAAACCAAATAAAACAATAAGAAAGTCTTCCTAAATGAATACTTGTGTGAGATGTACGGATCTTTTTGAAAGCACTAGTGATAGAATTGCTCCTTTGGATGCTAATCAAACTAGAACGAAGTTATAGGACTCATAATCACCTCCTTCTTTGACAATTTGAGAGATTCAATGAAACAATAAGAAGGTCTCCCTAAATTATAAAGACTTGTGTGAGATGTACTCATTGTTTTAAACGCGATTGTCATAGGATTGCTTTTTTTGATGCAAATCAAATTAGTACGAAGTAATAGGACTCCTAATCACCTCTTTCTGATATAGCAAAAAAAAATCTCATCTTTCTTTGACAATTTTAGTAAACCAATGCAACAACAAGAATGTCTCCTTAAATGAAGACATGTGTGAGATGTACGCATCGTTTTGAACGTGATAGTAATGTGATTGCTCCTTTTGATGCTAATCAAACTAGAAAGAAGTTATACGGCTCCTAATCACCTCTTTCTTTGACAATTTTAGTGAACCAATGAAATAATAAGAAGGTCTCCTTAAATGAAGACTTATGTGAGATGTAGGTATTGTTTTGAACGTGATAGTAATGGGATTGCTCCTTTTGAGGCTAATCAAACTAGAACGAAGTTATAGGACTCCTAATCACCTATTTCTTTGACAATTTTAGAGAACCAATGAAACATTAAGAATGTCTCCCTAAATGAAGACTTGTGTGAGATGTATGTACGCATATGGTTTTGAACGCGATAGTCATGGGTTTCTCCTTTTGACGCTAATCAAACTAGAACGAAGTAATACAACTATTGATCACCTCTTTCTTTGTAAATTTGAAACAACCAATGAAACAATATGAATGTATAAATGAAGACTTGTGTGAGATCTACGCATCGTTTTGGACGCGATAGTGATGGATTTCCTTCTTTTTATGCTAATTTCAACTTGAACGAAGTAATAGGACTCAAAATCATAATATTTTGACAATTTGAGAGAACTAATGAAATAGTAAAAAGGTTTCCCTAAATGAAGACTTGTGTGAGATGTACGGATCGTTTTGAAAGCAGTAGTGATAGGATTGTTCCTTTTGATGCTAATCAAACTAGAACGAAGTCATAGGACTCATAATCACCTCTTTCTTTGACAATTTGAGAGAACCAATGAAACAATAAGAAGGTCTCCCTAAATCAAGACTTGTGTGAGATGTACGCATCATTTTTAACGCGATAGTCATGGTATTGTTCATTTTGATGCTAATCAAATTAGAACGAAATAATAGGACTCCTAATCACCTCTTTCTTTAACAATTTAGAGAACCAATGAAACAATAAGTATGTCTCCTTAAATGAAGACTTGTGCGAGAAGTACGCATCGTTCTGAACGTGATAGTAATGGGATGGTTCCTTTTGATGCTAATTAAACTAGAACAAAGTTATAGGACTCATAATCACCTCTTTTTTGACAAGTTTAGAAAACCAAATGAAACAATAAGAAGGTCTTCCTAAATGAATACTTGTGTGAGATGTACGGATCTTTTTGAAGGCACTAGTGATACAATTGCTCCTTTTGATGCTAATCAAACTAGAACGAAGTTATAGGACTCATAATTACCTCCTTCTTTGACAATTTGAGAGATTCAATGAAACAATAAGAAGGTCTCCCTAAATTATAAAGACTTGTGTGAGTTGTACGCATCGTTTTAAACGCGATAGTCATAGGATTGCTCTTTTTTATGCTAATCAAATTAGAACGAAGTAATAGGACTCCTAATCACCTCTTTCTAATTTAGCAAAAAAAAATCACCTCTTTATTTGACAATTTTTGTGAACCAATGAAACAATAAGAACGTCTCCTTAAATGAAGACATGTGAGAGATGTACGAATCGTTTTGAACGTGATAGTAACGTGATTGCTCCTTTTGATGCTAATCATACTAGAACGAAGTTATAGGACTTATAATCACCTCTTTCTTTGACAAGTTTAGTGAACCAATGAAATAATAAGAAGGTCTCCTTAAATGAAGACTTGTGTGAGATGTAGGCATTGTTTTGAACATGATAGTAATGGGATTGATCCTTTTGATGCTAATCAAACTACAACGAAATTATAGGACTCCTAATCACCTATTTTTTATACAATTTTAGAGAACTAATGAAACATTAAGAATGTCTTCCTAAATGAAGACTTGTGTGCGATGTATGTACTCATGGTTTTGAACGCGATAGTCATGGGTTTCCCCTTTTGACGCTAATCAAACTAGAACGAAATAATACAACTATTGATAACCTCTTTCTTTGTAAATTTGAAACAACCAATAAAACAATATGAAGGTCTACCTAAATGAAGACTTGTGTGAAATCTACGCATCGTTTTGGGCGCGATAGTGATGGAATTCCTTCTTTTGATGTTAATTTCAACTTGAACGACGTAATAGGACTCAAAATCATAATATTTTGACAATTTGAGAGAACTAATGAAACAGTAAGAATGTTTCTCTAAATGAAAATTTGTGTGAGATGTACGGATCATTTTGAAGGCAATAGTGATAGGATTGTTCCTTTTGATGCTAATCAAACTAGAACGAATTTATAGGACTCATAATCTCCTCTTTCTTTTACAATTTGAGAGAACCAATGAAACAATAAGAAGGTCTCCCTAAATCAAGACTTGTGTGAGATGTACGCATCATTTTTAACGCGATAGTCATGTGATTGTTCATTTTAATGCTAATCAAATTAGAACGAAATAATATGACTCCTAATCACCTCTTTCTTTGACAATTTAGAGTACCAATTAAACAATAAGTAGGTCTCCTAAAATGAATACTTGTGCGAGAAGTACGCATCGTTTTGAACGTGATAGTAGTGGGATTATTCCTTTTGATGCTAATTAAACTAGAACGAAGTTATAGGACTCATAATCACCTCTTTTTTGACAATTTTAGAAAACCAAATGAAACAATTAGAAGGTCTTCCTAAATGAATACTTGTGTGAGATGTACGGATTTTTTTGAAGGCACTTGTGATAGAATTGCTCCTTTTGATGCTAATCAAACTAGAACGAAGTCATAGGACTCATAATCACCTCTTTCTTTGACAATTTGAGAGATTCAATGAAACAATAAGAAGGTCTCCCTAAATTATAAAAACATGTGTGAGATGTACGCATCGTTTTGAACGTGATAGTATTGTGATTGCTCCTTTTAATGCTAATCAAACTAGAACGAAGTTATACGACTCCTAATCACCTCTTTCTTTGACAATTTTAGTGAACCAATGAAATAATAAGGTCTCCTTAAATGAACACTTGTGTGAGATGTAGGCATTGTTTTGAGCGTGATAGTAATGGGATTGCTCCTTTTGACGCTAATCAAACTAGAACGAAGTTATAGGACTCCTAATCACCTATTTCTTTGACAATTTTAGAGAACCAATGAAACATTAAGAATGTCTCCCTAAATGAAGACTTGTGTGAGATGTATGTACACATATGGTTTTGAACGCGATAGTCATGGGTTTCTCCTTTTGACTCTAATCAAACTAGAACGAAGTAATACAACTATTGATCACCTATTTCTTTGTAAATTTGAAACAACCAATGAAACATTATGAAGGTCTACCTAAATGAAGACTTGTGTGACATCTACGCATCGTTTTGGACGCGATAGTGATGGAATTCCTTCTTTTGATTCTAATTTCAACTTGAACGAAGTAATAGGACTCAAATCACAATATTTTGACAATTTGAGAGAACTAATGAAACAGTAAGAAGGTTTCCCTAAATGGAGACTTGTGTGAGATGTACGGATCGTTTTGAAAGCAGTAGTGATAGGATTGTTCCTTTTGATTCTAATCAAACTAGAACGAAGTCATAGGACTCATAATCACCTCTTTCTTTGACAATTTGAGAGATTCAATGAAACAATAAGAAGGTCTCCCTAAATTATAAAGACTTGTGTGAGATGTACTCGTCGTTTTAAACGCGATTGTCAAAGGATTGCTTTTTTGATGCAAATCAAATTAGTACGAAGTAATAGGACTTCTAATCACCTCTTTCTGATATAGCAAAAAAAAATCTCCTCTTTCTTTGACAATTTTAGTAAACCAATGCAACAATAAGAATGTCTCCTTAAATGAAGACATGTGTGAGATGTACGCATCGTTTTGAACGTGATAGTAATGTGATTGCTCCTTTTGATGCTAATCAAACTAGAAAGAAGTTATACGGCTCCTAATCACTTCTTTCTTTGACAATTTTAGTGAACCAATGAAATAATAATAAGGTCTCCTTAAATGAAGACTTATGTGAGATGTAGGTATTGTTTTGAACGTGATAGTAATGGGATTGCTCCTTTTGAGGCTAATCAAACTAGAACGAAGTTATAGGACTCCTAATCACCTATTTCTTTGACAATTTTAGAGAACCAATGAAACATTAAGAATGTCTCCCTAAATGAAGACTTGTGTGAGATGTATGTACGCATATGGTTTTGAACGCGATAGTCATGGGTTTCTCCTTTTGACGCTAATCAAACTAGAACGAAGTAATACAACTATTGATCACCTCTTTCTTTGTAAATTTGAAACAACCAATGAAACAATATGAAGGTATTAATGAAGACTTGTGTGAGATCTACGCATCGTTTTGGACGCGATAGTGATGGATTTCCTTCTTTTTATGCTAATTTCGACTTGAACGAAGTAATAGGACTCAAAATCATAATATTTTGACAATTTGAGAGAACTAATGAAATAGTAAAAAGGTTTCCCTAAATGAAGACTTGTGTGAGATATACGGATCGTTTTGAAAGCAGTAGTGATAGGATTGTTCCTTTTGATGCTAATCAAACTAGAACGAAGTCATAGGACTCATAATCACCTCTTTCTTTGACAATTTGAGAGAACCAATGAAACAATAAGAAGGTCTCCCTAAATCAAGACTTGTGTGAGATGTACGCATCATTTTTAACGCGATAGTCATGGTATTGTTCATTTTGATGCTAATCAAATTAGTACGAAATAATAGGACTCCTAATCACCTCTTTCTTTGACAATTTAGAGAACTAATGAAACAAAAAAGTAGGTCTCCGTAAATGAAGACTTGTGCGAGAAGTACGCATCGTTTTGAACGTGATAGTAATGGGATTGTTCCTTTTGAGGCTAATTAAACTAGAACGAAGTTACAGGACTCATAATCACTCTTTTTGACAAGTTTAGAAAACCAAATGAAACAATAAGAAGGTCTTCCTAAATGAATACTTGTGTGAGATGTACGGATCTTTTTGAAAGCACTAGTGATAGAATTGCTCCTTTGGATGCTAATCAAACTAGAACGAAGTTATAGGACTCATAATCACCTCCTTCTTTGACAATTTGAGAGATTCAATGAAACAATAAGAAGGTCTCCCTAAATTATAAAGACTTGTGTGAGATGTACTCATCGTTTTAAACGCGATTGTCATAGGATTGCTTTTTTTGATGCAAATCAAATTAGTACGAAGTAATAGGACTCCTAATCACCTCTTTCTGATATAGCAAAAAAAATCTCATCTTTCTTTGACAATTTTAGTAAACCAATGCAACAATAAGAATGTCTCCTTAAATGAAGACATGTGTGAGATGTACGCATCGTTTTGAACGTGATAGTAATGTGATTGCTCCTTTTGATGCTAATCAAACTAGAAAGAAGTTATACGGCTCCTAATCACCTCTTTCTTTGACAATTTTAGTGAACCAATGAAATAATAAGAAGGTCTCCTTAAATGAAGACTTATGTGAGATGTAGGTATTGTTTTGAACGTGATAGTAATGGGATTGCTCCTTTTGAGGCTAATCAAACTAGAACGAAGTTATAGGACTCCTAATCACCTATTTCTTTGACAATTTTAGAGAACCAATGAAACATTAAGAATGTCTCCCTAAATGAAGACTTGTGTGAGATGTATGTACGCATATGGTTTTGAACGCGATAGTCATGGGTTTCTCCTTTTGACTCTAATCAAACTAGAACGAAGTAATACAACTATTGATCACCTCTTTCTTTGTAAATTTGAAACAACCAATGAAACAGTATGAAGGTCTACCAAAATGAAGACTTGTGTGACATCTACGCATCGTTTTGGACGCGATAGTAATGGAATTCCTTCTTTTGATTCTAATTTCAACTTTAACGAAGTAATAGGACTCAAAATCACAATATTTTGACAATTTGAGAGAACTAATAAAACAGTAAGAAGGTTTGCCTAAATGAAGACTTGTGTGAGATGTACGGATCGTTTTGAAAGCAGTAGTGATAGGATTGTTCCTTTTGATTCTAATCAAACTAGAACGAAGTCATAGGACTCATAATCACCTCTTTCTTTGACAATTTGAGAGAACCAATGAAACAATAAGAAGGTTTCCCTAAATCGAGACTTGTGTGAGATGTACGCATCATTTTTAACGCGATAGTCTTGGTATTGTTCATTTTGATGCTAATCAAATTAGAACGAAATAATAGGACTCCTAATCCCCTCTTTCTTTGATAATTTAGAGAACCAATGAAACAATAAGTAGGTCTCCTTAAATGAAGACTTGTGTGAGATGTACGCATCGTTTTGAGCGTGATATTAATGGGATTGCTCCTTTTGATGCTAATCAAACTAGAACGAAGTTAGTGGACTCCTAATCACCTCTTTTTTGACAATTTTAGAAAACCAAATGAAACAATAAGAAGGTCTTCTTAAATGAATACTTGTGTGAGATGTACGGATCTTTTTGAAGGCACTAGTGATACAATTGCTCCTTTTGATGCTAATCAAACTAGAACGAAGTTATAGGACTCATAATCACCTCTTTCTTTTACAATTTGAGAGAACCAATGAAACAATAAGAAGGTCTCCCTAAATCAAGACTTGTGTGAGATGTACGCATCATTTTTAACGCGATAGTCATGTGATTGTTCATTTTAATGCTAATCAAATTAGAACGAAATAATATGACTACTAATCACCTCTATCTTTGACAATTTAGAGTACCAATTAAACAATAAGTAGGTCTCCTAAAATGAATACTTGTGCGAGAAGTACGCATCGTTTTGAACGTGATAGTAATGGGATTATTCCTTTTGATGCTAATTAAAGTAGAACGAAGTTATAGGACTCATAATCACCTCTTTTTTGACAATTTTAGAAAACCAAATGAAACAATTAGAAGGTCTTCCTAAATGAATACTTGTGTGAGATGTACGGATTTTTTTGAAGGCACTTGTGATAGAATTGCTCCTTTTGATGCTAATCAAACTAGAACGAAGTCATAGGACTCATAATCACCTCTTTCTTTGACAATTTGAGAGATTCAATGAAACAATAAGAAGGTCTCCCTAAATTATAAAAACATGTGTGAGATGTACGCATCGTTTTGAACGTGATAGTATTGTGATTGCTCCTTTTGATGCTAATCAAACTAGAACGAAGTTATACGACTCCTAATCACCTCTTTCTTTGAAAATTTTAGTGAACCAATGAAATAATAAGGTCTCCTTAAATGAACACTTGTGTGAGATGTAGGCATTGTTTTGAACGTGATAGTAATGGGATTGCTCCTTTTGACGCTAATCAAACTAGAACGAAGTTATAGGACTCCTAATCACCTATTTCTTTGACAATTTTAGAGAACCAATGAAACATTAAGAATGTCTCCCTAAATGAAGACTTGTGTGAGATGTATGTACGCATATGGTTTTGAACGCGATAGTCATGGGTTTCTCCTTTTGACGCTAATCAAACTAGAACGAAGTAATACAACTATTGATCACCTCTTTCTTTGTAAATTTGAAACAACCAATGAAACAATATGAAGGTATAAATGAAGACTTGTGTGAGATCTACGCATCGTTTTGGACGCGATAGTGATGGATTTCCATCTTTTTATGCTAATTTCAACTTGAACGAAGTAATAGGACTCAAAATCATAATATTTTGACAATTTAAGAGAACTAATGAAATAGTAAGAAGGTTTCCCTAAATGAAGACTTGTGTGAGATGTACGGATCGTTTTGAAAGCAGTAGTGATAGGATTGTTCCTTTTGATGCTAATCAAACTAGAACGAAGTCATAGGACTCATAATCACCTCTTTCTTTGACAATTTGAGAGAACCAATGAAACAATAAGAAGGTCTCCCTAAATCAAGACTTGTGTGAGATGTACGCATCATTTTTAACGCGATAGTCATGGTATTGTTCATTTTGATGCTAATCAAATTAGAACGAAATAATAGGACTCCTAATCACCTCTTTCTTTAACAATTTAGAGAACCAATGAAACAATAAGTATGTCTCCTTAAATGAAGACTTGTGCGAGAAGTACGCATCGTTCTGAACGTGATAGTAATGGGATGGTTCCTTTTGATGCTAATTAAACTAGAACAAAGTTATAGGACTCATAATCACCTCTTTTTTGACAAGTTTAGAAAACCAAATGAAACAATAAGAAGGTCTTCCTAAATGAATACTTGTGTGAGATGTACGGATCTTTTTGAAGGCACTAGTGATACAATTGCTCCTTTTGATGCTAATCAAACTAGAACGAAGTTATAGGACTCATAATTACCTCCTTCTTTGACAATTTGAGAGATTCAATGAAACAATAAGAAGGTCTCCCTAAATTATAAAGACTTGTGTGAGTTGTACGCATCGTTTTAAACGCGATAGTCATAGGATTGCTCTTTTTTATGCTAATCAATTTAGAACGAAGTAATAGGACTCCTAATCACCTCTTTCTAATTTAGCAAAAAAAAATCACCTCTTTATTTGACAATTTTTGTGAACCAATGAAACAATAAGAACGTCTCCTTAAATGAAGACATGTGAGAGATGTACGAATCGTTTTGAACGTGATAGTAACGTGATTGCTCCTTTTGATGCTAATCATACTAGAACGAAGTTATAGGACTTATAATCACCTCTTTCTTTGACAAGTTTAGTGAACCAATGAAATAATAAGAAGGTCTCCTTAAATGAAGACTTGTGTGAGATGTAGGCATTGTTTTGAACATGATAGTAATGGGATTGATCCTTTTGATGCTAATCAAACTACAACGAAATTATAGGACTCCTAATCACCTATTTTTTATACAATTTTAGAGAACTAATGAAACATTAAGAATGTCTTCCTAAATGAAGACTTGTGTGCGATGTATGTACTCATGGTTTTGAACGCGATAGTCATGGGTTTCCCCTTTTGACGCTAATCAAACTAGAACGAAATAATACAACTATTGATAACCTCTTTCTTTGTAAATTTGAAACAACCAATAAAACAATATGAAGGTCTACCTAAATGAAGACTTGTGTGAAATCTACGCATCGTTTTGGGCGCGATAGTGATGGAATTCCTTCTTTTGATGTTAATTTCAACTTGAACGACGTAATAGGACTCAAAATCATAATATTTTGACAATTTGAGAGAACTAATGAAACAGTAAGAATGTTTCTCTAAATGAAAATTTGTGTGAGATGTACGGATCATTTTGAAGGCAATAGTGATAGGATTGTTCCTTTTGATGCTAATCAAACTAGAACGAATTTATAGGACTCATAATCTCCTCTTTCTTTTACAATTTGAGAGAACCAATGAAACAATAAGAAGGTCTCCCTAAATCAAGACTTGTGTGAGATGTACGCATCATTTTTAACGCGATAGTCATGTGATTGTTCATTTTAATGCTAATCAAATTAGAACGAAATAATATGACTCCTAATCACCTCTTTCTTTGACAATTTAGAGTACCAATTAAACAATAAGTAGGTCTCCTAAAATGAATACTTGTGCGAGAAGTACGCATCGTTTTGAACGTGATAGTAGTGGGATTATTCCTTTTGATGCTAATTAAAGTAGAACGAAGTTATAGGACTCATAATCACCTCTTTTTGACAATTTTAGAAAACCAAATGAAACAATTAGAAGGTCTTCCTAAATGAATACTTGTGTGAGATGTACGGATTTTTTTGAAGGCACTTGTGATAGAATTGCTCCTTTTGATGCTAATCAAACTAGAACGAAGTCATAGGACTCATAATCACCTCTTTCTTTGACAATTTGAGAGATTCAATGAAACAATAAGAAGGTCTCCCTAAATTATAAAAACATGTGTGAGATGTACGCATCGTTTTGAACGTGATAGTATTGTGATTGCTCCTTTTAATGCTAATCAAACTAGAACGAAGTTATACGACTCCTAATCACCTCTTTCTTTGACAATTTTAGTGAACCAATGAAATAATAAGGTCTCCTTAAATGAACACTTGTGTGAGATGTAGGCATTGTTTTGAGCGTGATAGTAATGGGATTGCTCCTTTTGACGCTAATCAAACTAGAACGAAGTTATAGGACTCCTAATCACCTATTTCTTTGACAATTTTAGAGAACCAATGAAACATTAAGAATGTCTCCCTAAATGAAGACTTGTGTGAGATGTATGTACACATATGGTTTTGAACGCGATAGTCATGGGTTTCTCCTTTTGACTCTAATCAAACTAGAACGAAGTAATACAACTATTGATCACCTATTTCTTTGTAAATTTGAAACAACCAATGAAACATTATGAAGGTCTACCTAAATGAAGACTTGTGTGACATCTACGCATCGTTTTGGACGCGATAGTGATGGAATTCCTTCTTTTGATTCTAATTTCAACTTGAACGAAGTAATAGGACTCAAAATCACAATATTTTGACAATTTGAGAGAACTAATGAAACAGTAAGAAGGTTTCCCTAAATGGAGACTTGTGTGAGATGTACGGATCGTTTTGAAAGCAGTAGTGATAGGATTGTTCCTTTTGATTCTAATCAAACTAGAACGAAGTCATAGGACTCATAATCACCTCTTTCTTTGACAATTTGAGAGATTCAATGAAACAATAAGAAGGTCTCCCTAAATTATAAAGACTTGTGTGAGATGTACTCGTCGTTTTAAACGCGATTGTCATAGGATTGCTTTTTTTGATGCAAATCAAATTAGTACGAAGTAATAGGACTTCTAATCACCTCTTTCTGATATAGCAAAAAAAAATCTCCTCTTTCTTTGACAATTTTAGTAAACCAATGCAACAATAAGAATGTCTCCTTAAATGAAGACATGTGTGAGATGTACGCATCGTTTTGAACGTGATAGTAATGTGATTGCTCCTTTTGATGCTAATCAAACTAGAAAGAAGTTATACGGCTCCTAATCACCTCTTTCTTTGACAATTTTAGTGAACCAATGAAATAATAATAAGGTCTCCTTAAATGAAGACTTATGTGAGATGTAGGTATTGTTTTGAACGTGATAGTAATGGGATTGCTCCTTTTGAGGCTAATCAAACTAGAACGAAGTTATAGGACTCCTAATCACCTATTTCTTTGACAATTTTAGAGAACCAATGAAACATTAAGAATGTCTCCCTAAATGAAGACTTGTGTGAGATGTATGTACGCATATGGTTTTGAACGCGATAGTCATGGGTTTCTCCTTTTGACGCTAATCAAACTAGAACGAAGTAATACAACTATTGATCACCTCTTTCTTTGTAAATTTGAAACAACCAATGAAACAATATGAAGGTATAAATGAAGACTTGTGTGAGATCTACGCATCGTTTGGACGCGATAGTGATGGATTTCCTTCTTTTTATGCTAATTTCGACTTGAACGAAGTAATAGGACTCAAAATCATAATATTTTGACAATTTGAGAGAACTAATGAAATAGTAAAAAGGTTTCCCTAAATGAAGACTTGTGTGAGATATACGGATCGTTTTGAAAGCAGTAGTGATAGGATTGTTCCTTTTGATGCTAATCAAACTAGAACGAAGTCATAGGACTCATAATCACCTCTTTCTTTGACAATTTGAGAGAACCAATGAAACAATAAGAAGGTCTCCCTAAATCAAGACTTGTGTGAGATGTACGCATCATTTTTAACGCGATAGTCATGGTATTGTTCATTTTGATGCTAATCAAATTAGAACGAAATAATAGGACTCCTAATCACCTCTTTCTTTGACAATTTAGAGAACTAATGAAACAAAAAAGTAGGTCTCCGTAAATGAAGACTTGTGCGAGAAGTACGCATCGTTTTGAACGTGATAGTAATGGGATTGTTCCTTTTGAGGCTAATTAAACTAGAACGAAGTTACAGGACTCATAATCACTCTTTTTTGACAAGTTTAGAAAACCAAATGAAACAATAAGAAGGTCTTCCTAAATGAATACTTGTGTGAGATGTACGGATCTTTTTGAAAGCACTAGTGATAGAATTGCTCCTTTTGATGCTAATCAAACTAGAACGAAGCCATAGGACTCATAATCACCTCCTTCTTTGACAATTTGAGAGATTCAATGAAACAATAAGAAGGTCTCCCTAAATTATAAAGACTTGTGTGAGATGTACTCATCGTTTTAAACGTGATTGTCATATGATTGCTTTTTTTGATGCAAATCAAATTAGTACGAAGTAATAGGACTCCTAATCACCTCTTTCTGATTTAGCAAAAAAAAATCTCCTCTTTCTTTGACAATTTTAGTAAACCAATGGAACAATAAGAATGTCTCCTTAAATGAAGACATGTTTGAGATGTACGCACCGTTTTGAACGTGATAGTAATGTGATTGCTCTTTTTGATGCTAATCAAACTAGAAAGAAGTTATACGACTCCTAATCACCTCTTTCTTTGACAAATTTAGTGAACCAATGAAATAATAAGAAGGTCTCCTTAAATGAAGACTTATGTGAGATGTAGGTATTGTTTTGAACGTGATAGTAATGGGATTGCTCCTTTTGAGGCTAATCAAACTAGAACGAAGTTATAGGACTCCTAATCACCTATTTCTTTGACAATTTTAGAGAACCAATGAAACATTAAGAATGTCTCCCTAAATGAAGACTTGTGTGAGATGTATGTACGCATATGGTTTTGAACGCGATAGTCATGGGTTTCTCCTTTTGACGCTAATCAAACTAGAACGAAGTAATACAACTATTGATCACCTCTTTCTTTATAAATTTGAAACAACCAATGAAACAATATGAAGGTCTATCTAAATAAAGACTTATGTGACATCTACGCATCGTTTTTGATTCGATAGTGTTGGAATTTCTTCTTTTGATTCTAATTTCAACTTGAACGAAGTAATAGGACTCAAAATCACAATATTTTGACAATTTGAGAGAACTAATGAAACAGTAAGAATGTTTCCCTAAATGAAGACTTGTGTGAGATGTACGGATCGTTTTGAAAGCAGTAGTGATAGGATTGTTCCTTTTGATGCTAATCAAACTAGAACGAAGTCACAGGACTCATAATCACCTCTTTCTTTGACAATTCGAGAGAACCAATGAAACAATAAGAAGGTCTCCCGAAATCAAGACTTGTGTGAGATGTACGCATCATTTTTAACGCGATAGTCATGGTATTGTTCATTTTGAAGCTAATCAAATTAGAACGAAATAATAGGACTCCTAATCACCTCTTTCTTTGACAATTTAGAGAACTAATGAAACAAAAAATAGGTCTCCGTAAATGAAGACTTGTGCGAGAAGTACGCATCGTTTTGAACGTGATAGTAATGGGATTGTTCCTTTTGACGCTAATTAAACTAGAACGAAGTTACAGGACTCATAATCACTCTTTTTTGACAAGTTTAGAAACCAAATGAAACAATAAGAAGGTCTTCCTAAATGAATACTTGTGTGAGATGTACGGATCTTTTTGAAAACACTAGTGATAAAATTGCTCCTTTTGATGCTAATCAAACTAGAACAAAGTCATAGGACTCATAATCACCTCCTTCTTTGACAATTTGAGAGATTCAATGAAACAATAAGAAGGTCTCCCTAAATTATAAAGACTTGTGTGAGATGTACTCATCGTTTTAAACGCAATTGTCATATGATTGCTTTTTTTGATGCAAATCAAATTAGTACGAAGTAATAGGACTCCTAATCACCTCTTTCTGATTTAGCAAAAAAAAATCTCCTCTTTCTTTGACAATTTTAGTAAACCAATGGAACAATAAGAATGTCTCCTTAAATGAAGACATGTGTGAGATGTACGCACCGTTTTGATCGTGATAGTAATGTGATTGCTCCTTTTGATGCTAACCAAACTAGAAAGAAGTTATACGACTCCTAATCACCTCTTTCTTTGACAAATTTAGTGAACCAATGAAATAATAAGAAGGTCTCCTTAAATGAAGACTTATGTGAGATGTAGGTATTGTTTTGAACGTGATAGTAATGGGATTGCTCCTTTTGAGGCTAATCAAACTAGAACGAAGTTATAGGACTCCTAATCACCTATTTCTTTGACAATTTTAGAGAACCAATGAAACATTAAGAATGTCTCCCTAAATGAAGACTTGTGTGAGATGTATGTACGCATATGGTTTTGAACGCGATAGTCATGGGTTTCTCCTTTTGACGCTAATCAAACTAGAACGAAGTAATACAACTATTGATCACCTCTTTCTTTATAAATTTGAAACAACCAATGAAACAATATGAAGGTCTATCTAAATAAAGACTTATGTGACATCTACGCATCGTTTTTGACGCGATAGTGTTGGAATTCCTTCTTTTGATTCTAATTTCAACTTGAACGAAGTAATAGGACTCAAAATCACAATATTTTGACAATTTGAGAGAACTAATGAAACAGTAAGAATGTTTCCCTAAATGAAGACTTGTGTGAGATGTACGGATCGTTTTGAAAGCAGTAGTGATAGGATTGTTCCTTTTGATGCTAATCAAACTAGAACGAAGTCACAGGACTCATAATCACCTCTTTCTTTGACAATTCGAGAGAACCAATGAAACAATAAGAAGGTCTCCCTAAATCAAAACTTGTGTGAGATGTACGCATCATTTTTAACGCGATAGTCATGGGATTGTTCATTTTGATGCAAAACAAAATAGAACAAAATAATAGGACTCCTAATCACCTCTTTCTATGACAATTTAGAGAACCAATGAAACAATAAGTAGGTCTCCTTAAATGAAGACTTGTGCGAGAAGTGCATCGTTTTGAATGTGATAGTAATGGGATTGTTCCTTTTGATGCTAATTAAACTAGAACGATGTTATAGGACTCATAATCACATCTTTTTTGACAATTTTAGAAAACCAAATGAAACAATAAGAAGGTCTTCCTAAATGAATACTTGTGTGAGATGTACGGATATTTTTGAAAGCACTAGTGATAGAATTGCTCCTTTGGATGCTAATCAAACTAGAACGAAGTTATAGGACTCATAATCACCTCCTTCTTTGACAATTTGAGAGATTCAATGAAACAATAAGAAGGTCTCCCTAAATTATAAAGACTTGTGTGAGATGTACTCATCGTTTTAAACGCGATTGTCATAGGATTGCTTTTTTTGATGCAAATCAAATTAGTACGAAGTAATAGGACTCCTAATCACCTCTTTCTGATATAGCAAAAAAAATCTCATCTTTCTTTGACAATTTTAGTAAACCAATGCAACAATAAGAATGTCTCCTTAAATGAAGACATGTGTGAGATGTACGCATCGTTTTGAACGTGATAGTAATGTGATTGCTCCTTTTGATGCTAATCAAACTAGAAAGAAGTTATACGGCTCCTAATCACCTCTTTCTTTGACAATTTTAGTGAACCAATGAAATAATAAGAAGGTCTCCTTAAATGAAGACTTATGTGAGATGTAGGTATTGTTTTGAACGTGATAGTAATGGGATTGCTCCTTTTGAGGCTAATCAAACTAGAACGAAGTTATAGGACTCCTAATCACCTATTTCTTTGACAATTTTAGAGAACCAATGAAACATTAAGAATGTCTCCCTAAATGAAGACTTGTGTGAGATGTATGTACGCATATGGTTTTGAACGCGATAGTCATGGGTTTCTCCTTTTGACTCTAATCAAACTAGAACGAAGTAATACAACTATTGATCACCTCTTTCTTTGTAAATTTGAAACAACCAATGAAACAGTATGAAGGTCTACCAAAATGAAGACTTGTGTGACATCTACGCATCGTTTTGGACGCGATAGTAATGGAATTCCTTCTTTTGATTCTAATTTCAACTTTAACGAAGTAATAGGACTCAAAATCACAATATTTTGACAATTTGAGAGAACTAATAAAACAGTAAGAAGGTTTGCCTAAATGAAGACTTGTGTGAGATGTACGGATCGTTTTGAAAGCAGTAGTGATAGGATTGTTCCTTTTGATTCTAATCAAACTAGAACGAAGTCATAGGACTCATAATCACCTCTTTCTTTGACAATTTGAGAGAACCAATGAAACAATAAGAAGGTTTCCCTAAATCGAGACTTGTGTGAGATGTACGCATCATTTTTAACGCGATAGTCTTGGTATTGTTCATTTTGATGCTAATCAAATTAGAACGAAATAATAGGACTCCTAATCCCCTCTTTCTTTGATAATTTAGAGAACCAATGAAACAATAAGTAGGTCTCCTTAAATGAAGACTTGTGTGAGATGTACGCATCGTTTTGAGCGTGATATTAATGGGATTGCTCCTTTTGATGCTAATCAAACTAGAACGAAGTTAGTGGACTCCTAATCACCTCTTTTTTGACAATTTTAGAAAACCAAATGAAACAATATGAAGGTCTTCTTAAATGAATACTTCTGTGAGATGTACGGATCTTTTTGAAGGCACTAGTGATACAATTGCTCCTTTTGATGCTAATCAAACTAGAACGAAGTTATAGGACTCATAATCACCTCTTTCTTTTACAATTTGAGAGAACCAATGAAACAATAAAAAGGTCTCCCTAAATCAAGACTTGTGTGAGATGTACGCATCATTTTTAACGCGATAGTCATGTGATTGTTCATTTTAATGGTAATCAAATTAGAACGAAATAATATGACTACTAATCACCTCTATCTTTGACAATTTAGAGTACCAATTAAACAATAAGTAGGTCTCCTAAAATGAATACTTGTGCGAGAAGTACGCATCGTTTTGAACGTGATAGTAATGGGATTATTCCTTTTGATGCTAATTAAAGTAGAACGAAGTTATAGGACTCATAATCACCTCTTTTTTGACAATTTTAGAAAACCAAATGAAACAATTAGAAGGTCTTCCTAAATGAATACTTGTGTGAGATGTACGGATCTTTTTGAAAGCACTAGTGATAGAATTGCTCCTTTGGATGCTAATCAAACTAGAACGAAGTTATAGGACTCATAATCACCTCCTTCTTTGACAATTTGAGAGATTCAATGAAACAATAAGAAGGTCTCCCTAAATTATAAAGACTTGTGTGAGATGTACTCATCGTTTTAAACGCGATTGTCATAGGATTGCTTTTTTTGATGCAAATCAAATTAGTACGAAGTAATAGGACTCCTAATCACCTCTTTCTGATATAGCAAAAAAAATCTCATCTTTCTTTGACAATTTTAGTAAACCAATGCAACAATAAGAATGTCTCCTTAAATGAAGACATGTGTGAGATGTACGCATCGTTTTGAACGTGATAGTAATGTGATTGCTCCTTTTGATGCTAATCAAACTAGAAAGAAGTTATACGGCTCCTAATCACCTCTTTCTTTGACAATTTTAGTGAACCAATGAAATAATAAGAAGGTCTCCTTAAATGAAGACTTATGTGAGATGTAGGTATTGTTTTGAACGTGATAGTAATGGGATTGCTCCTTTTGAGGCTAATCAAACTAGAACGAAGTTATAGGACTCCTAATCACCTATTTCTTTGACAATTTTAGAGAACCAATGAAACATTAAGAATGTCTCCCTAAATGAAGACTTGTGTGAGATGTATGTACGCATATGGTTTTGAACGCGATAGTCATGGGTTTCTCCTTTTGACTCTAATCAAACTAGAACGAAGTAATACAACTATTGATCACCTCTTTCTTTGTAAATTTGAAACAACCAATGAAACAGTATGAAGGTCTACCAAAATGAAGACTTGTGTGACATCTACGCATCGTTTTGGACGCGATAGTAATGGAATTCCTTCTTTTGATTCTAATTTCAACTTTAACGAAGTAATAGGACTCAAAATCACAATATTTTGACAATTTGAGAGAACTAATAAAACAGTAAGAAGGTTTGCCTAAATGAAGACTTGTGTGAGATGTACGGATCGTTTTGAAAGCAGTAGTGATAGGATTGTTCCTTTTGATTCTAATCAAACTAGAACGAAGTCATAGGACTCATAATCACCTCTTTCTTTGACAATTTGAGAGAACCAATGAAACAATAAGAAGGTTTCCCTAAATCGAGACTTGTGTGAGATGTACGCATCATTTTTAACGCGATAGTCTTGGTATTGTTCATTTTGATGCTAATCAAATTAGAACGAAATAATAGGACTCCTAATCCCCTCTTTCTTTGATAATTTAGAGAACCAATGAAACAATAAGTAGGTCTCCTTAAATGAAGACTTGTGTGAGATGTACGCATCGTTTTGAGCGTGATATTAATGGGATTGCTCCTTTTGATGCTAATCAAACTAGAACGAAGTTAGTGGACTCCTAATCACCTCTTTTTTGACAATTTTAGAAAACCAAATGAAACAATATGAAGGTCTTCTTAAATGAATACTTCTGTGAGATGTACGGATCTTTTTGAAGGCACTAGTGATACAATTGCTCCTTTTGATGCTAATCAAACTAGAACGAAGTTATAGGACTCATAATCACCTCTTTCTTTTACAATTTGAGAGAACCAATGAAACAATAAAAAGGTCTCCCTAAATCAAGACTTGTGTGAGATGTACGCATCATTTTTAACGCGATAGTCATGTGATTGTTCATTTTAATGGTAATCAAATTAGAACGAAATAATATGACTACTAATCACCTCTATCTTTGACAATTTAGAGTACCAATTAAACAATAAGTAGGTCTCCTAAAATGAATACTTGTGCGAGAAGTACGCATCGTTTTGAACGTGATAGTAATGGGATTATTCCTTTTGATGCTAATTAAAGTAGAACGAAGTTATAGGACTCATAATCACCTCTTTTTTGACAATTTTAGAAAACCAAATGAAACAATTAGAAGGTCTTCCTAAATGAATACTTGTGTGAGATGTACGGATTTTTTTGAAGGCACTTGTGATAGAATTGCTCCTTTTGATGCTAATCAAACTAGAACGAAGTCATAGGACTCATAATCACCTCTTTCTTTGACAATTTGAGAGATTCAATGAAACAATAAGAAGGTCTCCCTAAATTATAAAAACATGTGTGAGATGTACGCATCGTTTTGAACGTGATAGTATTGTGATTGCTCCTTTTGATGCTAATCAAACTAGAACGAAGTTATACGACTCCTAATCACCTCTTTCTTTGAAAATTTTAGTGAACCAATGAAATAATAAGGTCTCCTTAAATGAACACTTGTGTGAGATGTAGGCATTGTTTTGAACGTGATAGTAATGGGATTGCTCCTTTTGACGCTAATCAAACTAGAACGAAGTTATAGGACTCCTAATCACCTATTTCTTTGACAATTTTAGAGAACCAATGAAACATTAAGAATGTCTCCCTAAATGAAGACTTGTGTGAGATGTATGTACGCATATGGTTTTGAACGCGATAGTCATGGGTTTCTCCTTTTGACGCTAATCAAACTAGAACGAAGTAATACAACTATTGATCACCTCTTTCTTTGTAAATTTGAAACAACCAATGAAACAATATGAAGGTATAAATGAAGACTTGTGGGAGATCTACGCATCGTTTTGGACGCGATAGTGATGGATTTCCTTCTTTTTATGCTAATTTCAACTTGAACGAAGTAATAGGACTCAAAATCATAATATTTTGACAATTTGAGAGAACTAATGAAATAGTAAAAAGGTTTCCCTAAATGAAGACTTGTGTGAGATGTACGGATCGTTTTGAAAGCAGTAGTGATAGGATTGTTCCTTTTGATGCTAATCAAACTAGAACGAAGTCATAGGACTCATAATCACCTCTTTCTTTGACAATTTGAGAGAACCAATGAAACAATAAGAAGGTCTCCCTAAATCAAGACTTGTGTGAGATGTACGCATCATTTTTAACGCGATAGTCATGGTATTGTTCATTTTGATGCTAATCAAATTAGAACGAAATAATAGGACTCCTAATCACCTCTTTCTTTAACAATTTAGAGAACCAATGAAACAATAAGTATGTCTCCTTAAATGAAGACTTGTGCGAGAAGTACGCATCGTTCTGAACGTGATAGTAATGGGATGGTTCCTTTTGATGCTAATTAAACTAGAACAAAGTTATAGGACTCATAATCACCTCTTTTTTGACAAGTTTAGAAAACCAAATGAAACAATAAGAAGGTCTTCCTAAATGAATACTTGTGTGAGATGTACGGATCTTTTTGAAGGCACTAGTGATACAATTGCTCCTTTTGATGCTAATCAAACTAGAACGAAGTTATAGGACTCATAATTACCTCCTTCTTTGACAATTTGAGAGATTCAATGAAACAATAAGAAGGTCTCCCTAAATTATAAAGACTTGTGTGAGTTGTACGCATCTTTTTAAACGCGATAGTCATAGGATTGCTCTTTTTTATGCTAATCAAATTAGAACGAAGTAATAGGACTCCTAATCACCTCTTTCTAATTTAGCAAAAAAAATCACCTCTTTATTTGACAATTTTTGTGAACCAATGAAACAATAAGAACGTCTCCTTAAATGAAGACATGTGAGAGATGTACGAATCGTTTTGAACGTGATAGTAACGTGATTGCTCCTTTTGATGCTAATCATACTAGAACGAAGTTATAGGACTTATAATCACCTCTTTCTTTGACAAGTTTAGTGAACCAATGAAATAATAAGAAGGTCTCCTTAAATGAAGACTTGTGTGAGATGTAGGCATTGTTTTGAACATGATAGTAATGGGATTGATCCTTTTGATGCTAATCAAACTACAACGAAATTATAGGACTCCTAATCACCTATTTTTTATACAATTTTAGAGAACTAATGAAACATTAAGAATGTCTTCCTAAATGAAGACTTGTGTGCGATGTATGTACTCATGGTTTTGAACGCGATAGTCATGGGTTTCCCCTTTTGACGCTAATCAAACTAGAACGAAATAATACAACTATTGATAACCTCTTTCTTTGTAAATTTGAAACAACCAATAAAACAATATGAAGGTCTACCTAAATGAAGACTTGTGTGAAATCTACGCATCGTTTTGGGCGCGATAGTGATGGAATTCCTTCTTTTGATGTTAATTTCAACTTGAACGACGTAATAGGACTCAAAATCATAATATTTTGACAATTTGAGAGAACTAATGAAACAGTAAGAATGTTTCTCTAAATGAAAATTTGTGTGAGATGTACGGATCATTTTGAAGGCAATAGTGATAGGATTGTTCCTTTTGATGCTAATCAAACTAGAACGAATTTATAGGACTCATAATCTCCTCTTTCTTTTACAATTTGAGAGAACCAATGAAACAATAAGAAGGTCTCCCTAAATCAAGACTTGTGTGAGATGTACGCATCATTTTTAACGCGATAGTCATGTGATTGTTCATTTTAATGCTAATCAAATTAGAACGAAATAATATGACTCCTAATCACCTCTTTCTTTGACAATTTAGAGTACCAATTAAACAATAAGTAGGTCTCCTAAAATGAATACTTGTGCGAGAAGTACGCATCGTTTTGAACGTGATAGTAGTGGGATTATTCCTTTTGATGCTAATTAAACTAGAACGAAGTTATAGGACTCATAATCACCTCTTTTTTGACAATTTTAGAAAACCAAATGAAACAATTAGAAGGTCTTCCTAAATGAATACTTGTGTGAGATGTACGGATTTTTTTGAAGGCACTTGTGATAGAATTGCTCCTTTTGATGCTAATCAAACTAGAACGAAGTCATAGGACTCATAATCACCTCTTTCTTTGACAATTTGAGAGATTCAATGAAACAATAAGAAGGTCTCCCTAAATTATAAAAACATGTGTGAGATGTACGCATCGTTTTGAACGTGATAGTATTGTGATTGCTCCTTTTAATGCTAATCAAACTAGAACGAAGTTATACGACTCCTAATCACCTCTTTCTTTGACAATTTTAGTGAACCAATGAAATAATAAGGTCTCCTTAAATGAACACTTGTGTGAGATGTAGGCATTGTTTTGAACGTGATAGTAATGGGATTGCTCCTTTTGACGCTAATCAAACTAGAACGAAGTTATAGGACTCCTAATCACCTATTTCTTTGACAATTTTAGAGAACCAATGAAACATTAAGAATGTCTCCCTAAATGAAGACTTGTGTGAGATGTATGTACACATATGGTTTTGAACGCGATAGTCATGGGTTTCTCCTTTTGACTCTAATCAAACTAGAACGAAGTAATACAACTATTGATCACCTATTTCTTTGTAAATTTGAAACAACCAATGAAACATTATGAAGGTCTACCTAAATGAAGACTTGTGTGACATCTACGCATCGTTTTGGACGCGATAGTGATGGAATTCCTTCTTTTGATTCTAATTTCAACTTGAACGAAGTAATAGGACTCAAAATCACAATATTTTGACAATTTGAGAGAACTAATGAAACAGTAAGAAGGTTTCCCTAAATGGAGACTTGTGTGAGATGTACGGAACGTTTTGAAAGCAGTAGTGATAGGATTGTTCCTTTTGATTCTAATCAAACTAGAACGAAGTCATAGGACTCATAATCACCTCTTTCTTTGACAATTTGAGAGATTCAATGAAACAATAAGAAGGTCTCCCTAAATTATAAAGACTTGTGTGAGATGTACTCGTCGTTTTAAACGCGATTGTCATAGGATTGCTTTTTTTGATGCAAATCAAATTAGTACGAAGTAATAGGACTTCTAATCACCTCTTTCTGATATAGCAAAAAAAAATCTCCTCTTTCTTTGACAATTTTAGTAAACCAATGCAACAATAAGAATGTCTCCTTAAATGAAGACATGTGTGAGATGTACGCATCGTTTTGAACGTGATAGTAATGTGATTGCTCCTTTGATGCTAATCAAACTAGAAAGAAGTTATACGGCTCCTAATCACCTCTTTCTTTGACAATTTTAGTGAACCAATGAAATAATAATAAGGTCTCCTTAAATGAAGACTTATGTGAGATGTAGGTATTGTTTTGAACGTGATAGTAATGGGATTGCTCCTTTTGAGGCTAATCAAACTAGAACGAAGTTATAGGACTCCTAATCACCTATTTCTTTGACAATTTTAGAGAACCAATGAAACATTAAGAATGTCTCCCTAAATGAAGACTTGTGTGAGATGTATGTACGCATATGGTCTTGAACGCGATAGTCATGGGTTTCTCCTTTTGACGCTAATCAAACTAGAACGAAGTAATACAACTATTGATCACCTCTTTCTTTGTAAATTTGAAACAACCAATGAAACAATATGAAGGTATAAATGAAGACTTGTGTGAGATCTACGCATCGTTTTGGACGCGATAGTGATGGATTTCTTCTTTTTATGCTAATTTCGACTTGAACGAAGTAATAGGACTCAAAATCATAATATTTTGACAATTTGAGAGAACTAATGAAATAGTAAAAAGGTTTCCCTAAATGAAGACTTGTGTGAGATATACGGATCGTTTTGAAAGCAGTAGTGATAGGATTGTTCCTTTTGATGCTAATCAAACTAGAACGAAGTCATAGGACTCATAATCACCTCTTTCTTTGACAATTTGAGAGAACCAATGAAACAATAAGAAGGTCTCCCTAAATCAAGACTTGTGTGAGATGTACGCATCATTTTTAACGCGATAGTCATGGTATTGTTCATTTTGATGCTAATCAAATTAGAACGAAATAATAGGACTCCTAATCACCTCTTTCTTTGACAATTTAGAGAACTAATGAAACAAAAAAGTAGGTCTCCGTAAATGAAGACTTGTGCGAGAAGTACGCATCGTTTTGAACGTGATAGTAATGGGATTGTTCATTTTGAGGCTAATTAAACTAGAACGAAGTTACAGGACTCATAATCACTCTTTTTTGACAAGTTTAGAAAACCAAATGAAACAATAAGAAGGTCTTCCTAAATGAATACTTGTGTGAGATGTACGGATCTTTTTGAAAGCACTAGTGATAGAATTGCTCCTTTTGATGCTAATCAAACTAGAACGAAGCCATAGGACTCATAATCACCTCCTTCTTTGACAATTTGAGAGATTCAATGAAACAATAAGAAGGTCTCCCTAAATTATAAAGACTTGTGTGAGATGTACTCATCATTTTAAACGTGATTGTCATATGATTGCTTTTTTTGATGCAAATCAAATTAGTACGAAGTAATAGGACTCCTAATCACCTCTTTCTGATTTAGCAAAAAAAAATCTCCTCTTTCTTTGACAATTTTAGTAAACCAATGGAACAATAAGAATGTCTCCTTAAATGAAGACATGTTTGAGATGTACGCACCGTTTTGAACGTGATAGTAATGTGATTGCTCTTTTTGATGCTAATCAAACTAGAAAGAAGTTATACGACTCCTAATCACCTCTTTCTTTGACAAATTTAGTGAACCAATGAAATAATAAGAAGGTCTCCTTAAATGAAGACTTATGTGAGATGTAGGTATTGTTTTGAACGTGATAGTAATGGGATTGCTCCTTTTGAGGCTAATCAATCTAGAACGAAGTTATAGGACTCCTAATCACCTATTTCTTTGACAATTTTAGAGAACCAATGAAACATTAAGAATGTCTCCCTAAATGAAGACTTGTGTGAGATGTATGTACGCATATGGTTTTGAACGCGATAGTCATGGGTTTCTCCTTTTGACGCTAATCAAACTAGAACGAAGTAATACAACTATTGATCACCTCTTTCTTTATAAATTTGAAACAACCAATGAAACAATATGAAGGTCTATCTAAATAAAGACTTATGTGACATCTACGCATCGTTTTTGATTCGATAGTGTTGGAATTCCTTCTTTTGATTCTAATTTCAACTTGAACGAAGTAATAGGACTCAAAATCACAATATTTTGACAATTTGAGAGAACTAATGAAACAGTAAGAATGTTTCCCTAAATGAAGACTTGTGTGAGATGTACGGATCGTTTTGAAAGCAGTAGTGATAGGATTGTTCCTTTTGATGCTAATCAAACTAGAACGAAGTCACAGGACTCATAATCACCTCTTTCTTTGACAATTCGAGAGAACCAATGAAACAATAAGAAGGTCTCCCGAAATCAAGACTTGTGTGAGATGTACGCATCATTTTTAACGCGATAGTCATGGTATTGTTCATTTTGAAGCTAATCAAATTAGAACGAAATAATAGGACTCCTAATCACCTCTTTCTTTGACAATTTAGAGAACTAATGAAACAAAAAATAGGTCTCCGTAAATGAAGACTTGTGCGAGAAGTACGCATCGTTTTGAACGTGATAGTAATGGGATTGTTCCTTTTGACGCTAATTAAACTAGAACGAAGTTACAGGACTCATAATCACTCTTTTTTGACAAGTTTAGAAACCAAATGAAACAATAAGAAGGTCTTCCTAAATGAATACTTGTGTGAGATGTACGGATCTTTTTGAAAACACTAGTGATAAAATTGCTCCTTTTGATGCTAATCAAACTAGAACAAAGTCATAGGACTCATAATCACCTCCTTCTTTGACAATTTGAGAGATTCAATGAAACAATAAGAAGGTCTCCCTAAATTATAAAGACTTGTGTGAGATGTACTCATCGTTTTAAACGCAATTGTCATATGATTGCTTTTTTTGATGCAAATCAAATTAGTACGAAGTAATAGGACTCCTAATCACCTCTTTCTGATTTAGCAAAAAAAAATCTCCTCTTTCTTTGATAATTTTAGTAAACCAATGGAACAATAAGAATGTCTCCTTAAATGAAGACATGTGTGAGATGTACGCACCGTTTTGATCGTGATAGTAATGTGATTGCTCCTTTTGATGCTAACCAAACTAGAAAGAAGTTATACGACTCCTAATCACCTCTTTCTTTGACAAATTTAGTGAACCAATGAAATAATAAGAAGGTCTCCTTAAATGAAGACTTATGTGAGATGTAGGTATTGTTTTAAACGTGATAGTAATGGGATTGCTCCTTTTGAGGCTAATCAAACTAGAACGAAGTTATAGGACTCCTAATCACCTATTTCTTTGACAATTTTAGAGAACCAATGAAACATTAAGAATGTCTCCCTAAATGAAGACTTGTGTGAGATGTATGTACGCATATGGTTTTGAACGCGATAGTCATGGGTTTCTCCTTTTGACGCTAATCAAACTAGAACGAAGTAATACAACTATTGATCACCTCTTTCTTTATAAATTTGAAACAACCAATGAAACAATATGAAGGTCTATCTAAATAAAGACTTATGTGACATCTACGCATCGTTTTTGACGCGATAGTGTTGGAATTCCTTCTTTTGATTCTAATTTCAACTTGAACGAAGTAATAGGACTCAAAATCACAATATTTTGACAATTTGAGAGAACTAATGAAACAGTAAGAATGTTTCCCTAAATGAAGACTTGTGTGAGATGTACGGATCGTTTTGAAAGCAGTAGTGATAGGATTGTTCCTTTTGATGCTAATCAAACTAGAACGAAGTCACAGGACTCATAATCACCTCTTTCTTTGACAATTCGAGAGAACCAATGAAACAATAAGAAGGTCTCCCTAAATCAAAACTTGTGTGAGATGTACGCATCATTTTTAACGCGATAGTCATGGGATTGTTCATTTTGATGCAAAACAAAATAGAACAAAATAATAGGACTCCTAATCACCTCTTTCTTTGACAATTTAGAGAACCAATGAAACAATAAGTAGGTCTCCTTAAATGAAGACTTGTGCGAGAAGTGCATCGTTTTGAATGTGATAGTAATGGGATTGTTCCTTTTGATGCTAATTAAACTAGAACGATGTTATAGGACTCATAATCACATCTTTTTTGACAATTTTAGAAAACCAAATGAAACAATAAGAAGGTCTTCCTAAATGAATACTTGTGTGAGATGTACGGTTTTTTTTAAAGGCACTAGTGATAGAATTGCTCCTTTTGATGCTAATCAAACTAGAACGAAGTTATAGGACTCATAATCACCTCCTTCTTTGACAATTTGAGATATTCAATGAAACAATAAGAAGGTCTCCCGAAATTATAAAGACTTGTGTGAGATGTACGCATCGTTTTAAACTCGATTGTCATAGGATTGCTTTTTTTGATGCAAATCAAATTAGAACGATGTAATAGGACTCCTAATCACCTCTTTCTGATTTAGCAAAAAAAAAATCTCCTCTTTCTTTGACAATTTTAGTGAACCAATGCAACAATAAGAATGTCTCCTTAAATGAAGACATGTGTGACATGTACGCATCGTTTTGAACGTGATAGTAATGTGATTGCTCCTTTTGATGCTAATCAAACTAGAACGAAGTTATACGACTCCTAATCACCTCTTTCTTTGACAATTTTAGTGAACCAATGAAATAATAAGGTCTCCTTAAATGAAGACTTGTGTGAGATGTAGGCATTGTTTTGAACGTGATAGTAATGGGATTGCTCCTTTTGAGGCTAATCAAACTAGAACGAAGTTATAGGACTCCTAATCACCTATTTCTTTGACAATTTTAGAGAACCAATGAAACATTAAGAATGTCTCCCTAAATGAAGACTTGTGTGAGATGTATGTACCCATATGGTTTTGAACACGATAGTCATGGGTTTCTCCTTTTGACGCTAATCAAACTAGAACGAAGTAATACAACTATTGATCACCTCTTTCTTTATAAATTTGAAACAACCAATGAAACAATATGAAGGTCTATCTAAATGAAGACTTGTGTGACATCTACGCATCGTTTTGGACGCGATAGTGATGGAATTCCTTCTTCTGATTCTGATTTCAACTTGAACGAAGTAATAGGACTCAAAATCATAATATTTTGACAATTTGAGAGAACTAATGAAACAGTAAGAATATTTTCCTAAATGAAGACTTGTGTGAGATGTACGGATCGTTTTGAAAGCAGTAGTGATAGGATTGTTCCTTTTGATGCTAATCAAACTAGAACGAAGTCATAGGACTCATAATCACTTCTTTCTTTGACAATTTGAGAGAACCAATGAAACATTTAGAAGGTCTCCCTAAATCAAAACTTGTGTGAGATGTACGCATAATTTTTAACGCGATAGTCATGGGATTGTTCATTTTGATGCTAACCAAAATAGAACAAAATAATAGGACTCCTAATCACCTCTTTCATTGACAATTTAGAGAACCAATGAAATAATAAGTAGGTCTCCTTAAATGAAGACTTGTGCGAGAAGTACGCATCGTTTTGAACGTGATAGTAATGGGATTGTTCCTTTTGATGCTAATTAAACTAGAACGAAGTTATAGGACTCATAATCACCTCTTTTTTGACAAGTTTAGAAAACCAAATGAAACAATAAGAAGGTCTTCCTAAATGAATACTTGTGTGAGATGTACGGATCTTTTTGAAAGCACTAGTGATAGAATTGCTCCTTTGGATGCTAATCAAACTAGAACGAAGTTATAGGACTCCTAATCACCTCCTTCTTTGACAATTTGAGAGATTCAATGAAACAATAAGAAGGTCTCCCTAAATTATAAAGACTTGTGTGAGATGTACTCATCGTTTTAAACGCGATTGTCATAGGATTGCTTTTTTTGATGCAAATCAAATTAGTACGAAGTAATAGGACTCCTAATCACCTCTTTCTGATTTAGCAAAAAAAAATCTCATCTTTCTTTGACAATTTTAGTAAACCAATGCAACAATAAGAATGTCTCCTTAAATGAAGACATGTGTGAGATGTACGCATCGTTTTGAACGTGATAGTAATGTGATTGCTCCTTTTGATGCTAATCAAACTAGAAAGAAGTTATACGGCTCCTAATCACCTCTTTCTTTGACAATTTTAGTGAACCAATGAAATAATAAGAAGGTCTCCTTAAATGAAGACTTATGTGAGATGTAGGTATTGTTTTGAACGTGATAGTAATGGGATTGCTCCTTTTGAGGCTAATCAAACTAGAACGAAGTTATAGGACTCCTAATCACCTATTTCTTTGACAATTTTAGAGAACCAATGAAACATTAAGAATGTCTCCCTAAATGAAGACTTGTGTGAGATGTATGTACCCATATGGTTTTGAACGCGATAGTCATGGGTTTCTCCTTTTGACGCTAATCAAACTAGAACGAAGTAATACAACTATTGATCACCTCTTTCTTTATAAATTTGAAACAACCAATGAAACAATATGAAGGTCTATCTAAATGAAGACTTGTGTGACATCTACGCATCGTTTTGGACGCGATAGTGATGGAATTCCTTCTTCTGATTCTGATTTCAACTTGAACGAAGTAATAGGACTCAAAATCATAATATTTTGACAATTTGAGAGAACTAATGAAACAGTAAGAATATTTTCCTAAATGAAGACTTGTGTGAGATGTACGGATCGTTTTGAAAGCAGTAGTGATAGGATTGTTCCTTTTGATGCTAATCAAACTAGAACGAAGTCATAGGACTCATAATCACTTCTTTCTTTGACAATTTGAGAGAACCAATGAAACATTTAGAAGGTCTCCCTAAATCAAAACTTGTGTGAGATGTACGCATAATTTTTAACGCGATAGTCATGGGATTGTTCATTTTGATGCTAACCAAAATAGAACAAAATAATAGGACTCCTAATCACCTCTTTCATTGACAATTTAGAGAACCAATGAAATAATAAGTAGGTCTCCTTAAATGAAGACTTGTGCGAGAAGTACGCATCGTTTTGAACGTGATAGTAATGGGATTGTTCCTTTTGATGCTAATTAAACTAGAACGAAGTTATAGGACTCATAATCACCTCTTTTTTGACAAGTTTAGAAAACCAAATGAAACAATAAGAAGGTCTTCCTAAATGAATACTTGTGTGAGATGTACGGATCTTTTTGAAAGCACTAGTGATAGAATTGCTCCTTTGGATGCTAATCAAACTAGAACGAAGTTATAGGACTCATAATCACCTCCTTCTTTGACAATTTGAGAGATTCAATGAAACAATAAGAAGGTCTCCCTAAATTATAAAGACTTGTGTGAGATGTACTCATCGTTTTAAACGCGATTGTCATAGGATTGCTTTTTTTGATGCAAATCAAATTAGTACGAAGTAATAGGACTCCTAATCACCTCTTTCTGATATAGCAAAAAAAAATCTCATCTTTCTTTGACAATTTTAGTAAACCAATGCAACAATAAGAATGTCTCCTTAAATGAAGACATGTGTGAGATGTACGCATCGTTTTGAACGTGATAGTAATGTGATTGCTCCTTTTGATGCTAATCAAACTAGAAAGAAGTTATACGGCTCCTAATCACCTCTTTCTTTGACAATTTTAGTGAACCAATGAAATAATAAGAAGGTCTCCTTAAATGAAGACTTATGTGAGATGTAGGTATTGTTTTGAACGTGATAGTAATGGGATTGCTCCTTTTGAGGCTAATCAAACTAGAACGAAGTTATAGGACTCCTAATCACCTATTTCTTTGACAATTTTAGAGAACCAATGAAACATTAAGAATGTCTCCCTAAATGAAGACTTGTGTGAGATGTATGTACGCATATGGTTTTGAACGCGATAGTCATGGGTTTCTCCTTTTGACTCTAATCAAACTAGAACGAAGTAATACAACTATTGATCACCTCTTTCTTTGTAAATTTGAAACAACCAATGAAACAGTATGAAGGTCTACCAAAATGAAGACTTGTGTGACATCTACGCATCGTTTTGGACGCGATAGTAATGGAATTCCTTCTTTTGATTCTAATTTCAACTTGAACGAAGTAATAGGACTCAAAATCACAATATTTTGACAATTTGAGAGAACTAATAAAACAGTAAGAAGGTTTGCCTAAATGAAGACTTGTGTGAGATGTACGGATCGTTTTGAAAGCAGTAGTGATAGGATTGTTCCTTTTGATTCTAATCAAACTAGAACGAAGTCATAGGACTCATAATCACCTCTTTCTTTGACAATTTGAGAGAACCAATGAAACAATAAGAAGGTTTCCCTAAATCGAGACTTGTGTGAGATGTACGCATCATTTTTAACGCGATAGTCTTGGTATTGTTCATTTTGATGCTAATCAAATTAGAACGAAATAATAGGACTCCTAATCCCCTCTTTCTTTGATAATTTAGAGAACCAATGAAACAATAAGTAGGTCTCCTTAAATGAAGACTTGTGTGAGATGTACGCATCGTTTTGAGCGTGATATTAATGGGATTGCTCCTTTTGATGCTAATCAAACTAGAACGAAGTTAGTGGACTCCTAATCACCTCTTTTTTGACAATTTTAGAAAACCAAATGAAACAATAAGAAGGTCTTCTTAAATGAATACTTGTGTGAGATGTACGGATCTTTTTGAAGGCACTAGTGATACAATTGCTCCTTTTGATGCTAATCAAACTAGAACGAAGTTATAGGACTCATAATCACCTCTTTCTTTTACAATTTGAGAGAACCAATGAAACAATAAGAAGGTCTTCCTAAATCAAGACTTGTGTGAGATGTACGCATCATTTTTAACGCGATAGTCATGTGATTGTTCATTTTAATGCTAATCAAATTAGAACGAAATAATATGACTACTAATCACCTCTTTCTTTGACAATTTAGAGTACCAATTAAACAATAAGTAGGTCTCCTAAAATGAATACTTGTGCGAGAAGTACGCATCGTTTTGAACGTGATAGTAATGGGATTATTCCTTTTGATGCTAATTAAAGTAGAACGAAGTTATAGGACTCATAATCACCTCTTTTTTGACAATTTTAGAAAACCAAATGAAACAATTAGAAGGTCTTCCTAAATGAATACTTGTGTGAGATGTACGGATTTTTTTGAAGGCACTTGTGATAGAATTGCTCCTTTTGATGCTAATCAAACTAGAACGAAGTCATAGGACTCATAATCACCTCTTTCTTTGACAATTTGAGAGATTCAATGAAACAATAAGAAGGTCTCCCTAAATTATAAAAACATGTGTGAGATGTACGCATCGTTTTGAACGTGATAGTATTGTGAGTACTCCTTTTGATGCTAATCAAACTAGAACGAAGTTATACGACTCCTAATCACCTCTTTCTTTGAAAATTTTAGTGAACCAATGAAATAATAAGGTCTCCTTAAATGAACACTTGTGTGAGATGTAGGCATTGTTTTGAACGTGATAGTAATGGGATTGCTCCTTTTGACGCTAATCAAACTAGAACGAAGTTATAGGACTCCTAATCACCTATTTCTTTGACAATTTTAGAGAACCAATGAAACATTAAGAATGTCTCCCTAAATGAAGACTTGTGTGAGATGTATGTACGCATATGGTTTTGAACGCGATAGTCATGGGTTTCTCTTTTTGACTCTAATCAAACTAGAACGAAGTAATACAACTATTGATCACCTATTTCTTTGTAAATTTGAAACAACCAATGAAACATTATGAAGGTCTACCTAAATGAAGACTTGTGTGAAATCTACGCATCATTTTGGACGCGATAGTGATGGAATTCCTTCTTTTGATTCTAATTTCAACTTGAACGAAGTAATAGGACTCAAAATCACAATATTTTGACAATTTGAGAGAACTAATGAAACAGTAAGAAGGTTTCCCTAAATGGAGACTTGTGTGAGATGTACGGATCGTTTTGAAAGTAGTAGTGATAGGATTGTTCCTTTTGATTCTAATCAAACTAGAACGAAGTCATAGGACTCATAATCACCTCTTTCTTTGACAATTTGACAGGACCAATGAAACAATAAGAAGGTCTCCCTAAATCAAGACTTGTGTGAGATGTACGCATCATTTTTAACCCGATAATCATGGGATTGTTCATTTTGATGCTAATCAAATTAGAACAAAATAATTGGACTCCTAATCACCTCTTTATTTGACAATTTAGAGAACCAATGAAACAATAAGTAGGTCTCCTTAAATGAAGACTTGTGCGAGAAGTATGTATCGTTTTGAACGTGATAGTAATGGGATTGTTCCTTTTGATGCTAATTAAACTAGAACGAAGTTATAGGACTCATAATCACCTCTTTTTTGACAATTTTAGAAAACCAAATGAAACAATAAGAAGGTCTACTTAAATGAATACTTGTGTGAGATGTACGGATCTTTTTGAAGGCACTAGTGATACAATTGCTCCTTTTGATGCTAATCAAACTAGAACGAAGTTATAGGACTCATAATTACCTCCTTCTTTGACAATTTGAGAGATTCAATGAAACAATAAGAAGGTCTCCCTAAATTATAAAGACTTGTGTGAGTTGTACGCATCGTTTTAAACGCGATAGTCATAGGATTGCTCTTTTTTATGCTAATCAAATTAGAACGAAGTAATAGGACTCCTGATCACCTCTTTCTAATTTAGCAAAAAAAAATCACCTCTTTATTTGACAATTTTTGTGAACCAATGAAACAATAAGAACATCTCCTTAAATGAAGACATGTGAGAGATGTACGAATCGTTTTGAACGTGATAGTAACGTGATTGCTCCTTTTGATGCTAATCATAATAGAACGAAGTTATAGGACTTCTAATCACCTCTTTCTTTGACAAGTTTAGTGAACCAATGAAATAATAATAAGGTCTCCTTAAATGAAGACTTGTGTGAGATGTAGGCATTGTTTTGAACATGATAGTAATGGGATTGATCCTTTTGATGCTAATCAAACTACAACGAAATTATAGGACTCCTAATCACCTATTTCTTATACAATTTTAGAGAACTAATGAAACATTAAGAATGTCTCCCTAAATGAAGACTTGTGTGCGATGTATGTACTCATGGTTTTGAACGCGATAGTTATGGGTTTCCCCTTTTGACGCTAATCAAACTAGAACGAAATAATACAACTATTGATAACGTCTTTCTTTGTAAATTTGAAACAACCAATGAAACAATATGAAGGTCTACCTAAATGAAGACTTGTGTGAAATCTACGCATCGTTTTGGGCGCGATAGTGATGGAATTCCTTCTTTTGATGTTAATTTCAACTTGAACGAAGTAATAGGACTCAAAATCATAATATTTTGACAATTTGAGAGAACTAATGAAACAGTAAGAATGTTTCTCTAAATGAAGATTTGTGTGAGATGTACGGATCATTTTGAAGGCAGTAGTGATAGGATTGTTCCTTTTGGTGCTAATCAAACTAGAACGAAGTTATAGGACTCATAATCTCCTCTTTCTTTTATAATTTGAGAGAACCAATGAAACAATAAGAAGGTCTCCCTTAATCAAGACTTGTGTGAGATGTACGCATCATTTTTAACGCGATAGTCATGTGATTGTTCATTTTAATTCTAATCAAATTAGAACGAACTAATATGACTCCTAATCACCTCTTTCTTTGACAATTTAGAGTACCAATTAAACAATAAGTAGGTCTCCTAAAATGAAGACTTGTGCGAGAAGTACGCATCGTTTTGAACGTGATAGTAATGGGATTATTCCTTTTGATGCTAATTAAACTAGAACGAAGTTATAGGACTCATAATCACCTCTTTTTTGACAATTTTAGAAAGCCAAATGAAACAATAAAAGGTCTTCCTAAATGAATACTTGTATGAGATGTACGGATCTTTTTGAAGGCACTAGTAATAGAATTGCTATTTTTGATGCTAATCAAACTAGAACGAAGTCATAGGACTCATAATCACCTCCTTCTTTGACAATTTGAGAGATTCAATGAAACAATAAGAAGGTCTCCCTAAATTATAAAGACTTGTGTGAGATGTATGCATCGTTTTAAACGCGATAGTCATAGGATTGCTCTTTGTGATACTAATCAAATTAGAATGAAGTAATAGGACTCCTATCACCTCTTTCTGATTTAGCAAAAAAAAAAATCACCTCTTTCTTTGACAATTTTAGTGAACCAATGAAACAATATGAAGGTCTCCTTCAAAGAAGACATGTGTGAGATGTACGCATCGTTTTGAACGAGATAGTAATGTGATTGGTCCTTTTGATGCTAATCAAACTAGAACGAAGTTATAGGACTCCTAATCACCTCTTTCTTTGACAATTTTAGTGAACCAATGAAATAATAAGAATTTCTCCTTAAATGAAGACTTGTGTGAGATGTAGGCATTGTTTTGAACGTGATAATAGTGGGATTGCTCCTTTTGATGCTAATCAAACTAGAACGAAGTTATAGGATTCCTATTCACCTATTTCTTTGACAATTTTAGAGAACCAATAAAACATTAAGAATGTCTCCATAAATGAAGACTTGTGTGAGATATAGGCATTGTTTTGAACGTGATAGTAATGGGATTGCTCCTTTTGATGATAATCAAACTAGAACGAAGTTATAGGATTCCTAATCACCTATTTTTTTGATACTTTTAGAGAACCAATGAAACATTAAGAATGTCTCCCTAAATGAATACTTCTGTGAGATGTATGTACGCATGGTTTTGAACGCGATAGTCATAGGTTTCTCCTTTGGACGCTAATCAAACTAGAACGAAGTAATACAACTATTGATCACCTCTTTCTTTGTAAATTTGAAACAACCAATGAAACAATATGAAGGTCTGCCTAAATGAAGACTTGGCTGAGATCTACGCATCGTTTTGGACGCGATAGTGATGGAATTCCTTCTTTTGATGCTAATTTCAACTTGAACGATGTAATAGGACTCAAAATCACAATATTTTAACAATTTGAGAGAACTAATGAAACAGTATGAAGGTTTCCCTAAATGAAGACTTGTGTGAGATATACGGATCGTTTTGAAGGCAGTAGTGATAGGATTGTTACTTTTGATGCTAATCAAACTAGAACGAAGTCATAGGACTCATAATCACCTCTTTCTTTGACAATTTGACAGGACCAATGAAACAATAAGAAGGTCTCCCTAAATCAAGACTTGTGGGAGATGTACGCATCATTTTTAACCCGATAATCATGGGATTGTTCATTTTGATGCTAATCAAATTAGAACAAAATAATTGGACTCCTAATCACCTCTTTATTTGACAATTTAGAGAACCAACGAAACAATAAGTAGGTCTCTTTAAATGAAGACTTGTGCGAGAAGTATGCATCGTTTTGAACGTGATAGTAATGGGATTGTTCCTGTTGATGCTAATTAAACTAGAACGAAGTTATAGGACTCATAATCACCTCTTTTTTGACAATTTTAGAAAATCAAATGAAACAATAAGAAGGTCTTCCTAAATGAATACTTGTGTGAGATGTACGGATCTTCTTCAAAGCACTAGTGATAGAATTGCTCCTTTTGATGCTAATCAAACTAGAACGAAGTCATAGAACTCATAATTGTTGGGTTTGTACGAAATCATGGTGCAATCAAATTGCAAAAATTAGCCGAAGCATGGTATATCAGAGTTTTAAAAAATTTCTACAAAACCATTACCCGGATCATCCTTTATGCAAATTATTAATTTAAAACGATAAATAAGAAGTTATGGAATCATACCCTTGTAAAACGAAGCTTCCACAGGTACTAGTTCAACTCCTTGTTCTTCGTGATCTCCTTGAATTTTCGGGTTAGATTCCTTCCTTTGATCAACGTTAGACATCCAAGTGTTTGGCCTCTAGAGGTGATCCACCAAGGAAGAGGAATTATCAAGAAGGAGGGTGTTTGGCTAAACCTTAGTTTTCTATCCTCTATAGAAAAGGAGTACTCTCCAACAATTAGAATTTCATCAAATCAATATCTATTATAAGACTCCTCTTATATAAATATTGGTCAACCCTTCTAATCCTATTAGACATGGGATTTCTTTTAATTAATTAAACTCCTTTAATTAATTTAGGCTTCCCACCACATGGGAATAATTAATTAAATTTATTTAATTAATTTATCTCCTAATCTTATTAGGAATAAATGAGAGTACTAATATTAAATTAATTACTAAACTCCTTTAGAAATTAAAATAATAATAATTGTAATAATATTAATAAGACTCCTCTTATTAATTTATATTTAATATTTTCAAAATATTAAATAATAAACATTAAGCTATTTAATTTATTCTATCACTATAGATTAAATTAATTATACTTAATGCATTATTACGATTATGCCATTACCTTCTTAAATAATTATTCTTCCTTTTATGGTGTGACCCTTTAGGTTCTCTATATTAAATCGGTTGTGAATAAATCAATTAGAACAATTCTAATCTTATTTAAATAAATAAATTAAACTAATAATCTATTTAAATAAATAATATTTATTCTACAATAGGGATAAGCCTCCATAGCGAACAACGACTTTCCAGATAATATAGATTTCAACATTAATCATAAAAGAACCTGTGAGTAAATAGTTACCATACAATTCAATCCTTCCAACATACAATGTCCCAATTAAATATAAGACATGAATTTACTGTCAAGTCTTATTTTATTTAATTATATGTATTTCGATTAGAAAATGCACAACTCCGATTAATGCAAATTAGAAACCTCTTTCTAATTTCATTCCACCTTGGCCAAGGATTCCTGGGTTGTCATTTAACGAATCACATAGGACATATCTCCTCTTTTACTAGAGGTGGTAGATTCTTTATTGGTCATTCATTATCTCTATATGTAACTCATTATACCCAAGCATACCCTATATATGCCTTAAAAGGTCTTAAGGAATAATTCAAAGTATAATTTGTTACATACAAGATACTATGATGATCTCAAGTCCAAGGATCATTTGTACTACTTTCACATTAGGAATTCCTATTGATAGGTGAGTAAAACTCCATTAGGTATTCCATAGCGAGTCACGTTCAGTGAACTTATTCTCCAATAAGCACCTACATACTTGCTTTAGTGTCTCCACACAAATAATCATGAGATCAATCATCCTCATCCAATGAGCAAGCAACATATGTACCAATCTATCCGGATTTACTAATCCCCTTTTTAGTAATCCCACGATTGGGAACTATTTTAGTTTTAAAGCTTTCTAAGAATTTAGATCTCATTAGCATGATCAACATCATGATTCTAAAAGCATTGCTTAAAACTATGGGTTATTTACATATTATAAAAACAGCACCATGTAGATAATTAAATGCCTTTAATAAATGAATATTTTATTAATAAATAAATAAGATTGTTTATAAAGTATGTGCTTTATCATCATACATGATTGGCTTGTATGCACACTACTATCAATCTCCCACTTGCAGTACCATGGTATCTCATACCCATCTTCTCTAAGTGATGATCAAACTGCTGTTGTGTTAAAGCTTTAGTAAATGGATCTGCAATGTTGTCTTGAGAGTCTACACGCTCCAAGGTGACGTCTCCTCTTTCAATGATCTCCCTGATCAAGTGAAATCGCAACACGTGTTTAGATTTCTGATGAGACCTCGGTTCCTTAGCCTGTGCAACTGCTCCTGTGTTGTCATAGTAAACGGGAACTGTTTCTCCAATGCTAGGAACCACACCAAGTTCAGTTATGAACTTCTTTATCCAAACAGCTTCTTTTACAGCTTCACTTGCAGCTATATACTCTGCCTCTGTCACTGAATCAGCAACTGTTTGCTGCTTGGAACTCTTCCAACTCACTGCGCCTCCGTTCAAGGTAAAAATATACCCCGAAACAGATTTACTGTCATCTTGGTCCGTTTGAAAACTTGAGTCTGTGAAGCCCTCGAGTTTTAATTCAGACCCACTATAGACAAGAAAAATATCCTTAGTCCTTCTCAAGTATTTTAGGATATTCTTCACAGCCTTCCAGTGCTCTTCTCCTGGATTCGACTGGTATCTGCTCGTTACACTAAGTGCATGAGCAACATCCGGTTTAGTACATATCATACCGTACATGATAGATCCTATTGCAGAAGCATAAGGGATCTTACTCATACGGTTTCTCTCCTCAGGTGTCTTTGGGGCCTGTTTCTTGGAGAGATGTATTCCATGGCTCATCGGCATGAGACCTCTTTTGGAATCTTCCATGCTAAATCTCTTTAGCATTGCTTCAATGTACGTTCCTTGGGATAAACCAAGCATCCTTTTAGATCTATCTCTATAGATCTTTATCCCCAAAATATAGGATGCTTCTCCCAAGTCCTTCATGGAGAAGTGTTTAGATAACCAGATTTTAATCGATTGTAGCATAGGAATGTCATTCCCTATCAGTAATATATCATCAACATATAATACAAGGAATGAAATTGCGCTCCCACTAACCTTCTTGTACACACATGGTTCATCGTCGTTTTTGATAAAATCAAACTCTTTGATTGTCTCATCAAAATGAATGTTCTATCTACGAGAAGCTTGCTTCAATCCATAAATGGATCGTTACAGCTTACAGACTTGATTTGTTCCAACCTTTGAAACAAATCCCTCTGGCTGTGTCATCATAGTCAACTCCTTGTCTTTGTTTGAAACCTTTTGCAACCAGTCGGGCCTTATAGGTCTCTACCTTACCATCCGCTCCAGTCTTTCTTTTAAAGACCCATTTACACCCAATAGGCTTAATGCTTTCAGGTGGTGAAACCAAAGTCCATACTTTATTTTCATACATGGAGTCCATTTCGGATTTCATGGCTTCAAGCCATTTCCCTGAGTCTTTATTACTCATAGCCTGTTCGTAATTCAATGGATCATCATCATTCATGATGTGTACCTCATCGTCATCCTCTATAACGAATCCATACCTCTCAGGTATCTTCGGTACTCTTCTAGATTTACAAACAGGGTGTAGTATAGTAGGTTCTTCTACTTGGTCAGGTACCTGACTTTGATCCGTGATAATTTGTGGTTCTTGAACTTCTTCAAGATATATCTTACTCCCACTGACCCCTTCATGGATAAACTCCTTTTCCAAGAAGGCAGCATGTTTCGCAACAAACTTCTTTTGATCAGTTGGATGATAGAAATAATACCCTAAAGTTTCTTTAGGGTATCCCACAAATCTACACTTATCGGATTTAGTCTGTAGCTTATCATTTTCAAACTTTTTGACATAAACTGGGCAACCCCAAGTCTTAACATAATTAAGATTTGGTTTCCTCCCCTTCCACATCTCATATGAAGTCTTTGGGGCGGATTTGGTAGGTACCTTATTAAGTAGGTATGCAGCCGTTTCTAGGGCATATCCCCAGAAAAAAATTGGAAGGTCGGTAAAACTCATCATGGATCGAATCATGTCCAATAGTGTTCGATTTCTCCTTTCAGATACTCCATTTGACTGTGGTGTACCTGGAGGAGTCCATTGTGAGATTATACTATTTTCTTTGAGACAATTGAGAAACTCACCGCTTAAGTATTCTCCACCTCGATCTGATCGAAGTATCTTTATACTCTTGCCCGTTTGTTTCTCTACTTCACTTCTGAACTCTTTGAACTTTTCAAATGATTCTGACTTGTATTTTATTAAATACACATATCCAAATCTTGAGTGATCATCAGTGAAAGTAATAAAATAAGAATACTCACCCCGTGCACTTGTTGTCATAGGTCCACAAACGTCTGTGTGAATCAATGCCAACAACTCTGTAACTCTTTCTCCTTTTCCACTAAAAGGAGATTTAGTCATTTTACCCATGAGACAAGAATCACAAGTTGGATATGATTCATAATCAGATAACTCAAGGAGCCCATCTTTATGCAACTTGGATAATCTTGTTTCATTGATATGACCGAGTCTACAGTGCCACATGTAGGTATAATTAATATCATCTCTTTTCCTTTTCTTAGTTTGTTCAATTTGAAAAATATTTTCTTGTAAGTCAAGTGTATAAAGTCCATTTCGCAAATTTCCAACACCATATAAAACATTGTCTTTATAAATAGAACAACTATTGTTCTTTATAACAACGTTAAATCCCTCCATATCCAATACAGAAATTGAAATAATGTTTTTAATAATATTCGGAACATAATAACAATTATTAAGATAAAATGGACTTGCCCGAAGGCATTGCTAAATAATAAGTTCCTACAGCTAATGCAGCAACCTTTGCTCCATTCCCCACTCGTAGGATCACCTCATCATTGTTCAGCTTTCTACTTCTGACCAGTCCCTTCACATTATTACATATGTGAGAACCACAGCCGGTATCCAATACCCAAGTAGAATTTTGACATTCTGAAAAATTAATTTCAATCATGAACAAACCTTGATTGGAAGTCGAAGCTTCTCCAAGCTTCTTCTTTGCCAGAAACTTCTTGCAGTTCCTCTTCCAATGACCCGGCTCGTTGCAATAGAAGCACATTCCTTTGCTAGCTGGATCAGATTTCTTTTGTTTCTTTATGTTCACTTTGCCCTTGGTTATCCGAGATCGGAAGAGCTCCTTAGATATCTCATATCTAGCAGTCCTACTTTGTTCACCATACAACTCCTTGAGGTGAATCAACATAGTAGGAGGAGCATCCATGTTTTCGTGCTGACGCTGAAGCTCGTTATTCATGGATGCGAGCATGATGCATTGAGCCATAGATGCATCATCTTGCCACCTTACAATGGTGGCAATCTCTTCCTCAGAGGCTGTTTCTGGAACAGTTCCAGGGACAGGTGAGTTTAGGACATAAAAAATCTTTTCAGCAGTGAGAACTATTCTCAGATTTCTTAGCCAGTCCGTAAATTCGTCCCGGTAAGCTTATTAGCATCAAGTATGCTTCGCAGTGAAATTAGTGATTTTGACATTTTTAAAATTCTGCATGTGAAAAATAATATTTTAGCAAACATTCATTTTATTAATTTTGCATACCAAAATAAATTTAGGTCTTTATTTTAAATTGGTATCTCCTACTAATTTTATCAAACTACATTACCCTCACTTATATAGTTCGGCAACATCTAAGTAAAGATTTGCTAGTGAGAATAAAGATCCCATTTCAAATGTATATAACCTTGTGGATAGCACAACAAGTGATATATAAATAAATAGGTAGACAACTCTTGTCAATTACATCACTATATAACTCCTTTTATTTTGCCTCTTAAATCATAATGGTCAAGTGTGTGCACATCCGAACTAAAATGATTTAAGTTAAGTCCAGCCTAGCACTTCCATAAATTCAAAAAAGAAAAATATTCGTCCTTGTGGATAGCACAACAAGACTAGATCGTTTAATTTTCTTGATAAGCATCAAATGTGATTAATTAACATCTTAAATATGCAATATTCGCCTTATGGATAGCACAACAAGCTCATATTAAATATTTAATACTATATTAATTTATCATGCTAGAAGGCGACGTTCGATATTCCAAATATCATTTGAACGTTTCGGACTTAATATTATTTCTTTGAGGGGTTTGTTATTATTTGTCTCATCTTGTTTAGCGCGCATGCACATATATATATATATAAAATACGCGTCATTTTATTAAACATGCGAAGCATGTTTGCATAAAATATAATATATATATATATATATATATATATATATATATATAATATTTAGCATGCAATATAGAATACTATATTCTACCCGGATTGATTATGGACTTTTATTCTAGTTTGGTTCACTAGAGCCACCAAGTGAACCAAAAGGTCAAACCTAGGAGTGCAAGAATTTAAATTTAAATATAACTATTACATTTAAACCCGGGCTCCATACAAACGGGTCTTCATGCGCTCCTTGCTCCTTGGTCTCCAATTTTTTTAAGATAATATTTCTATTGCATTAAACTATTTAATTTAAATAGAAACCTTGATCAGCAATCAAGGGGAAGTACATAGGAGGGAGATAGAATTTTACATCAAGAAAAAAAAATTAGAGAAGACGAGGTACACTGACCCCATTTAATAAAACCCATTCATTCAAGCATTCAACTAAAATAAAATTCAATCACATTGGTCAAATAGTCCATAATCAATCTCCATTTATTATCATACATATCACCATATATATCAATAAATAAATATTCATCTCATGAATTAAAACATTCCATATATATATGAGTATCATTTAATGGGCAATTTTAAATTGTATGAAATCCAATTTCAAGATTAAAATAAACTCTTTATTTTAATTATAAAATTATTTAGATATATATATATATATATATATAATATAAATTCACATTTATTTTTTAAAAAGAAGTCACCTTTTTATTAAAAGAGTCCTGCAGATTTATTAAAAGAGTCCTTTTCTGATGGGTCACATTCTTTTTGGAGTAAGAAAGAGACAACACCTTTTCCTTGCAGAATTCAAGATTAGCACCCCCAAAAAAAAATTATGATTCGTCCCAAAAAAAAAACGTTATTTTTTTTTCTTAAAAAAAATAATTTTATACAATAAAATTATGCCCAATAAATTATTTTTAAATACATACCCATATGTATATGAAATCAAAAATAAATTAATAATTGCATAAAGGTTTGGCTCTGATGCCACTGTTGGGTTTGTACGAAATCGTGACGCAATCAAATTGCAAAAATTAGCGGAAGCATGGTATATCAGAGTTTAAAAAAATTTCTACAAAACCATTACCCGGATCATCCTTTATGCAAATTATTAATTTAAAACGATAAATAAAAAGTTATGGAATCATACCCTTGTAAAACGAAGCTTCCACAGGTACTAGTTCAACTCCTTGTTCTTCGTGATCTCCTTGAATTTTTGGGTTAGATTCCTTCCTTTGATCAACGTTAGCCATCCAAGTGCTTGACCTCTAGAGGTGATCCACCAAGGAAGAGGAATTATCAAGAAGGAGGGTGTTTAGCTAAACCTTAGTTTTCTATCCTTTATAGAAAAGGAGTACTCTCCAACAATTAAAATTTCATCAAATCAATATCTATTATAAGACTCCTCTTATATAAATATTGGTCAACCCTTCTAATCCTATTAGACATGGGATTTCTTTTAATTAATTAAACTCCTTTAATTAATTTAGGCTTCCCACCACATGGGAATAATTAATTAAATTCATTTAATTAATTTATCTCCTAATCTTATTAGGAATAAATGAGAGTACTAATATTAAATTAATTACTAAACTCCTTTAGAAATTAAAATAATAATAATTGTAATAATATTAATAAGACTCCTCTTATTAATTTATATTTAATATTTTCAAAATATTAAATAATAAACATTAAGCTATTTAATTTATTCTATCACTATAGATTAAATTAATTATACTTAATGCATTATTACGATTATGCCATTACCTTCTTAAATAATTATTCTTCCTTTTATGGTGTGACCCTTTAGGTTCTCTATATTAAATCGGTTGTGAATAAATCAATTAGAACAATTCTAATCTTATTTAAATAAATAAATTAAACTAATAATCTATTTAAATAAATAATATTTATTCTATAATAGGGATATGCCTCCCTAGCGATCAACGACTTTCCAGATAATATAGATTTCAACATTAATCATAAAAGAACCTGTGAGTAAATAATTACCATACAATTCAATCCTTTCACCATACAATGTCCCAATTAAATATAAGACATGAATTTACTGTCAAGTCTTATTTTATTTAATTATATGTATTTCGATTAGAAAATGCACAACTCCGATTAATGCAAATTAGAAACCTCTTTCTAATTTCATTCCACCTTGGCCAAGGATTCCTGGGTTGTCATTTAACGAATCACATAGGACATATCTCCTCTTTTACTAGAGGTGGTAGATTCTTTATTGGTCATTCATTATCTCCATATATAACTCATTTTACCCAAGCATACCCTATATATGCCTTAAAAGGTCTTAAGGAATAAGTCAAAGTATAATTTGTTACATACAAGAAACTATGATGATCTCAAGTCCAAGGATCACTTGTACTACTTTCACATTAGGAATTCCTATTGACAGGTGAGTAAAACTCCATTAGGTATTCCATAGCGAGTCACGTTCAGTGAACTTATTCTCCAATAAGCACCTACATACTTGCTTTAGTGTCTCCACACAAATAATCATGAGATCAATCATCCTCATTCAATGAGCAAGCAACATATGTACCAATCTATCCGGATTTACTAATCTCCTTTTTAGTAATCCCACGATTGGGAACTATTTTAGTTTTAAAGCTTTCTAAGAATTTAGATCTCATTAGCATGATCAACATCATGATTCTAAAAGTATTGCTTAAAACTATGGGTTATTTACATATTATAAAAACAGCACCATGTAGATAATTAAATGCCTTTAATAAATGAATATTTTATTAATAAATAAATAAGATTGTTTACAAAGTATGTGCTTTATCATCATACATGATTGGCTTGTATGCACACTACTATCAATAATTACCTCCTTCTTTGACAATTTGAGAGATTCAATGAAACAATAAGAAGGTCTCCCTAAATTATAAAGACTTGTGTGAGATGTACGCATCGTTTTAAACGTGATAGTCATTGGATTGCTCTTTTTGATGCTAATCAAATTAGAACGAAGTAATAGGACTCCTAATCACCTCTTTCTGATTTAGCAAAAAAAAACACCTCTTTCTTTGACCATGTTAGGGAACCAATGAAATAATAAGAAGGTCTCCTTAAATGAAGACATGTGTGAGATGTACGCATCGTTTTGAACGTGATAGTAATGTGATTGCTCCTTTTCATACTAATCAAACTAGAACGAAGTTATAGGATTCCTAATCACCTCTTTCTTTGACAATTTTAGTGAACCAATGAAATAATAAGCAGGTCTTCTTAACTGAAGACTTGTGTGAGATGTAGGCATTGTTTGGAACGTGATAGTAATGGGATTGCTCCTTTTGATGCTAATCAAACTAGAACGAAGTTATAGGACTCCTAATCACTTATTTCTTTGACAATTTTAGAGAAGCAATGAAACATTAAGAATGTCTCCCAAAATGATGACTTGTGTGCGACGTATGTACGTGTGGTTTTGAACGCGATAGTCATGGGTTTCTCTTTTTGACGCTAATCAAACTAGAACGAAGTAATACAACTATTGATTACCTCTTTCTTTGTAAATTTGAAACAACCAATGAAAGAATATGAAGGTCTACCTAAATGAAGAATTGTGTGAGATCTACGCATCGTTTTGGATGCGATAGTGATGTAATTCCTTCTTTTGATGCTAATTTCAACTTGAACGAAGTCATAGGACACAAAATCCCAATATTTTGACAATTTGAGAGAACTAATGAAATAGTAAGAAGGTTTCCCTAAATGAAGACTTGTGTGAGATGTACGGATCGTTTTGAAGGCAGTAGTGATAGGATTGGTCCTTTTGATGCTAATCAAACTAGAACGAAGTCATAGGACTCATAATCACCTCTTTCATTGACAATTTGAGAGAACCAATGAAACAATAAGAAGGTCTCTCTCAATCAAGACTTGTGTGAGATGTACGCATCATTTTTAACACGATAGTCATGGGATTGTTCATTTTTATACTAATCAAATTAGAACGAAATAATAGGACTCCTAATCAGCTCTTTATTTGACAATTTAGAGAACCAATGGAACAATAAGTAGGTCTCCTTAAATGAAAACTTGTGCTAGAAGTACGCATCATTTTGAATGTAATAGTAATGGGATTGTTCTTTTTAATGCTAATTAAACTATAATGAAGTTATAGGACTCATAATCACTTCTTTTTTGATAATTTTAGAAAACCAAATGAAACAATAAGAAGGTCTTCCTAAATGAATACTTGTGTGAGATGTACGGATCTTTTTGAACGCACTAGTTATAGAATTGCTCCTTTTGATGCTAATCAAACTAGAACGAAGTCATAGGACTCATAATCACATCTTTCTTTGACAATTTGAGAGATTCAATGAAACAATAAGAAGGTCTCCCTAAATTATAAAGACTTGTGTGAGATGTACGAATCGTTTTAAACGCGATAGTCATAGGATTTCTCTTTTTGATGCTAATCAAATTAGAACGAAGTAATAGGACTCCTAATCACCTCTTTCTGATTTAGCAAAAAAAAAATCACCTCTTTCTTTGATAATTTTACTGAACCAATGAAACAATAAGAAGGTCTCCTTAAATGAAGACATGTGTGAGATGTACGCATCGTTTTGAAATTGATAGTAATATATTTGCTCATTTTGATGCTAATCAAACTAGAACGAAGTTATAGGACTCCTAATCACCTCTTTCTTTGACAATTTTAGTGAACCAATGAAATAATAAGAAGGTCTCCTTAAATAAAGACTTGTGTGAGATGTAGGCATTGTTTTGAACGTGATAGTAAAGGGATTACTCCTTTTGATGCTAATCAAAGTAGAACGAAGTTATAGGACTCCTAATCACCTATTTCTTTGACAATTTTAGAGAACGAATGAAACATTAAGAATGTCGCCTTAAATGAAGACTTGTGTGAGATGTAGGCATTGTTTTGAACGTGATAGTATTGGGATTGCTCCTTTTGATGCTAATCAAACTAGAACGAAGTTATAGGACTCCTAATCACCTATTTCTTTGACAATTTTAGAGAACCAATGAAATATTAAGAATGTCTCCCTAAATGAAGACTTGTGTAAGATGTTTGTACGCAAGGTTTTGAACGCGATAGTCATGGGTTTCTCCTGTTGATGCTAATCAAACTAGAACGAAGTAATAATACAACTATTGATCACCTCTTTCTTTGTAAATTTGAAAAAACTATTGAAGCAATATGAAGGTCTACCTAAAAGAAGACTTGTGTGAGATCTACGAATCGTTTTGGACGCGATAATGATGGAATTCATTCTTTTGATGCTAATTTCAACTTGAACGAAGTAATAGGACTCAAAATCATAATATTTTGACAATTTGAGAGAACTAATGAAATAGTAAGAAGGTTTCTCTAAATGAAGATTTGTGTGAGATGTACCGATCGTTTTGCAGGTACTAGTGATAGGATTGTTCCTTTTGATGCTAATCAAACTAGAACGAAGTCATAGGACTCATAATCACCTCTTTCTTTGACAATTTGAGAGAACCAATGAAACAATAAGAAGGTCTCCCTAAATCAAAACTTGTGTGAGCTGTACGCATCATTTTTAACGCAATAGTCATGGGATTCTTCATTTTGATGCTAATTAAATTAGAACGAAATAATAGGACTACTAATCACCTCTTTCTTTGACAATTTAGAGAACCAATGAAATAATAAATAGGGCTCCTTAAATGAAGACTTGTGCGAGAAGTACGCATCGTTTTGAACGTGATAGTAATGGGATTGTTCCTTTTGATGCTATTTAAACTAGAACGAAGTTATAGCACTCATAATCACCACTTTTTGACAATTTTAGAAAACCAAATGAAACAATAAGAAAGTCTTCCTAAATGAATACTTGTGTGAGATGTACGAATCTTTTTGAAGGCACTAGTGGTAGAATTGCTCCTTTTGATGCTAATCAAACTAGAATGAAGTCATTGGACTCATAATCACCTCCTTCTTTGACAATTTGAGAGATTCAATGAAATAATAAGAAGGTCTCCCTAAATTATAAAGACGGGTGTGAGATGTACGCATCGTTTTAAATGCAATAGTCATGGGATTGCTCCTTTTGATGCTAATCAAATTAGAACGAAGTAATAGGACTCCTAATCACCTCTTTCTGATTTAGAAAAAAAAAATCACCTCTTTTTTTGACAATTTTAGTGAGAACCAATGAAACAATAAGAATGTCTCCTTAAATGAAGACATATGTGAGATGTACGCATCGTTTTGAACGTGATAGTAATGTGATTGTTCCTTTTGATGCTAATCAAACTAGAACGAAGTTATAGGACTCCCAATCACCTCTTTCTTTGACAATTTTAGTGATCCAATGAAATAATAAGAAGGTCTCCTTAAATGAAGACTTGTGTGAGATGTAGGCATTGTTTTGAACGTGATAGTAATGGGATTGCTCCTTTTGATGCTAATCAAACTAGAACGAAGTTATAGGACTCCTAATCACCTATTTCTTTGACAATTTTAGAGAACCAATGAAACATTAAGAATGTCTCCATAAATGAAGATTTGTGTGAGATGTATGTACGCATGGTTTTAAACTCGATAGTCATGGGTTTCTACTTTTGACGCTAATCAAACTAGAACGACGTAATACAAATATTGATTACCTCTTTCTTTGTAAATTTGAAACAACCAATGAAAGAATATGAAGGTCTACCTAAATGAAGAATTGTGTGTGATCTACGCATCGTTTTGGACGCGATAGTGATGGAATTCCTTTTTTTGATGCTAATTTCAACTTGAACGAAGTAATAGGAATCAAAATCACAATATTTTGACAATTTGAGAGAACTAATGAAACAGTAAGAAGGTTTCCCCAAATGAAGGCTTGTGTGAGATGTATAGATCGTTTTGAAGGCAGTAGTGATAGGATTGTTCCTTTTGATGCTAATCAAACTAGAATGAAGTCATAGGACTCATAATCACCTATTTCTTTGACAATTTGACAGAACCAATGAAACAATAAGAAGGTCTCACTAAATCAAGACTTGTGTGAGATGTACGCATCATTTTTTTAACGCGATAGTAATGGGATTGTTCATTTTGATGCTAATCAAATTAGAACAAAATAATAGGACTCCTAATCACCTCTTTCTTTGACAATTTAGAGAACCAATAAAACAATAAGTAGGTCTCCTTAAATGAAGACTTGTGCGAGAAGTACGCATCGTTTTGAACGTGATAGTAATGGGATTGTTCTTTTTAATGCTAATTAAACTATAACGAAGTTATAGGACTCAAAATCATAATATTTTGACAATTTGAGAGAACTAACGAAAAAGTAAGAAGGTTTCCCTAAATGAAGACTTGTGTGAGATATACGCATCGTTTTGAAGGCAGTAGTGATAGGATTGTTCCTTTTGATGCTAATCAAACTAGAACGAAGTCATAGGACTCATAATCACCTCTTTCTTTGACAATTTGAGAGAACCAATGAGAAAATAAGAAGGTCTCCCTAAATCAAGACTTGTGTGAGATGTACGCATCATTTTTAACGCGATAGTCATGGAATTGTTCATTTTGATGCTAATCAAATTAGAACAAAATAATAGGACTCCTAATCTCCTTATTCTTTGACAATTTAGAGAACCAATGAAACAATAAGTAGGTCTTCTTAAATGAAGACTTGTGCGAGAAGTATGCATCGTTTTGAACGTGATAGTAATGGGATTGTTCCTTTTGATTCTAATTAAACTAGAACGAAGTTATAGGACTCATAATCGCCTCTTTTTTGATAATTTTAGAAAACCAAATGAAAAATAAGAAGGTCTTCCTAAATGAATACTTGTGTGAGATGTACGGATCTTTTTCAAGGCACTAGTGATAGAATTGCTCCTTTTGATGCTAATCAAACTAGATCAAAGTCATAGGACTCATAATCACCTCCTTCTTTGGCAATTTGAGAGATTCAAGAAACAATAAGGTCTTCCTAAATTATAAAGACGTGTGTTAGATGTACGCATCGTTTTAAACGCGATAGTCATGGGATTGCTCTTTTTGATGCTAATCAAATTAGAACGAAGTAATAGGACTCCTAATCACCTCTTTCTGATTTACCAAAAAAAATCACATCTTTCTTTGACAATTTTAGTGAACCAATGAAACAATAAGAATGTCTCCTTAAATGAAGACATGTGTGAGATGTGCGCATCGTTTTGAACGTGATGTAATTAGATTGCTCCTTTTGTTGCTAATCAAACTAGAACGAAGTTATAGGACTCCCAATCACCTCTGTCTTTGACAATTTTAGTGAACTAATGAAATAAGAAGAAGGTCTCCTTAAATAAAGACTTGTGTGAGATGTAGGCATTGTTTTGAATGTGATAGTAAATGGATTGCTCCTTTTGATGCTAATCAAACTAGAACGAAGTTATATGACTCCTAATCACCTATTTCTTTGACAATTTAAGAGAACCAATGAAATATCAAGAATGTCTCCCTAAATGAAAACTTGTGTGACATGGTATGTATGCATAGTTTTGAACGCAATAGTCATGGGTTTCTCCTTTTGACGCTAATCAAACTAGAACGAAGTAATACAACTATTGATCACCTCTTTCTTTGTAAATTTGAAATAACCAATGAAACAATATGAAGGTCTACCTAAATGAAGACTTGTCTGAGATCTACGCATCGTTTTAGACGCGATAGTGATGGAATTCCTTCTTTTGATGCTAATTTCAACTTGAACGAAGTAATAGGACTCAAAATCACAATATTTTGACAATTTGAGAGAACTAATGAAGTAGTAAGAAGGTTTCTCTAAATTAAGACTTGTGTGAGATATACGGATCGTTTTGAAGGCAGCAGTGATAGGATTGTTCCTTTTGATGCTAATCAAACTAGAACGAAGTCATAGAACTCATAATCACCTCTTTCTTTGACAATTTGAAGGAACCAATGAAACAATAAGAATGTCTCCCTAAATCAAGACTTGTGTGAGATGTACGCATCATTTTTAATGCGATAGTCATGAGATTGATCATTTTGATGCTAATCAAATTAGAACGAAATAATAGGACTCCTAATCACCTCTTTCTTTGACAAATTAGAGAACCAATGAAACAATAAGTAGGTCTCCTTAAATGATGATTTGTGCGAGAATAATGCATCGTTTTGAACGTGATAGTAATGGGATTGTACCTTTTGATGCTAATTAAACTAGAACGAAGTTGTAGGACTCATAATCACCTCTTTTTTGACAATTTTAGAAAACTAAATGAAACAATAAGAAGGTCTTTCTAAATGAATACTTGTGTGAGGTGTACGGATCTTTTTCAAGGCACTAGTGATAGAATTGCACCTTTTGATGCTAATCAGACTAGAACGAAGTCATAGGACTCATAATCACCTCCTTCTTTGACAATTTGAGAGATTCAATGAAACAATAAGAAGGTCTCCCTAAATTATAAAGACTTGTGTGAGATGTACGCATCATTTTAAACGCGATAGTCATAGGATTGCTCTTTTTGATGCTAATCAAATTAGAACGAATTAATAGGATTCCTAATCACCTCTTTCTGATTTAGCAAAAAAAAACACCTCTTTCTTTGACAATTTTAGTGAACCAATGAAATAATAAGAAGGTCTCCTTAAATGAAGACATGTGTGAGATGTACTCATCGTTTTGAACGTGATAGTAATGTGATTGCTCCTTTTGATGCTAATCAAACTAGAACGAAGTTATAGGACTTCTAATCACCTCTTTCTTTGACAATTTTAGTGAACCAATGAAATAATAAGAAGGTCTCCTAAAATGAAGACTTGTGTGAGATGTAGGCATTGTTTTGAACGTGATAGTAATGAGATTGCTCATTTTGATGCAAATCAAACTAGAACAAAGTTATAGGACTCCTAATCACCTATTCTTTGATAATTTTAGAGAACCAATGAATCATTAAGAATGTCTCCCTAAATGAAGACTTGTGTGAGATGTATGTACGCATGGTTTTGAACGCGATAGTCATGGGTTTCTCCTTTTGACGCTAATCAAACTAGAACGAAGTAATACAACTATTGATTACCTCTTTCTTTGTAAATTTGAAACAACCAATGAAAGAATATGAAGGTCTACCTAAATGAAGACTTGTGTGAGATCTACGCATCGTTTTGGACGCGATAGTGATGGAATTCCTTCTTTTGATGCTAATTTCAACTTGAACGAAGTAATAGGACTCAAAATCACAATATTTGGACAATTTGAGAGAACTAATGAAACCGTAAGAAGGTTTCCCCAAATGAAGACTTGTGTGAGATGTATAGATCGTTTTGAAGGTAGTAGTGATAGGATTATTCCTTTTGATGCTAATCAAACTATAACGAAGTCATAGGACTCATAATCTCCTCTTTCTTTTACAATTTGAGAGAACCAATGAAACAATAAGAAGGTCTCCCTAAATCAAGACTTGTGTGAGATGTACGCATCATTTTTAACGCGATAGTCATGTGATTGTTCATTTTGATGCTAATCAAATTAGAACAAAATAATAGGACTCCTAATCACCTCTTCCTTTGACAATTTAGAGAACCAATGAAACAATAAGTAGGTCTCCTTAAATGATGATTTGTGCGAGAAGTATGCATCGTTTTGAATGTGATAGTAATGGGATTGTACCTTTTGATGCAAATTAAACTAGAATGAAGTTGTAGGATTCATAATCACCTCTTTTTTTGACAATTTTAGAAAACTAAGTGAAACAATAAGAAGGTCTTTCTAAATTAATACTTGTGTGAGATGTACAGATCTTTTTCAAGGCACTAGTGATAGAATTGCTCCTTTTGATGCTAATCAAACTAGAACGAAGTCATAGGACTCATAATCACCTCCTTCTTTGACAATTTGATAGATTCAATGAAACAATAAGAAGGTCTCCCTAAATTATAAAGACTTGAGTGAGATGTACGCATCGTTTTAACCGCGATAGTCATAGGATTGCTCTTTTTGATGCTAATCAAATTATAACGAAGTAATAGGACTCCTAATCACCTCTTTCTGATTTAGCAAAAAAAAATCTCCTCTTTCTTTGACAATTTGAGAGAACCAATGAAACAATAAGAAGGTCTCCCTAAATCAAAACTTGTGTGAGCTGTACGCATCATTTTTAACGCAATAGTCATGGGATTCTTCATTTTGATGCTAATTAAATTAGAACGAAATAATAGGACTACTAATCACCTCTTTCTTTGACAATTTAGAGAACCAATGAAATAATAAATAGGGCTCCTTAAATGAAGACTTGTGCGAGAAGTACGCATCGTTTTGAACGTGATAGTAATGAGATTGTTCCTTTTGATGCTATTTAAACTAGAACGAAGTTATAGCACTCATAATCACCACTTTTTGACAATTTTAGAAAACCAAATGAAACAATAAGAAAGTCTTCCTAAATGAATACTTGTGTGAGATGTACGAATCTTTTTGAAGGCACTAGTGGTAGAATTGCTCCTTTTGATGCTAATCAAACTAGAATGAAGTCATTGGACTCATAATCACCTCCTTCTTTGACAATTTGAGAGATTCAATGAAATAATAAGAAGGTCTCCCTAAATTATAAAGACGGGTGTGAGATGTACGCATCGTTTTAAATGCAATAGTCATGGGATTGCTCCTTTTGATGCTAATCAAATTAGAACGAAGTAATAGGACTCCTAATCACCTCTTTCTGATTTAGAAAAAAAAATCACCTCTTTTTTTGACAATTTTAGTGAGAACCAATGAAACAATAAGAATGTCTCCTTAAATGAAGACATATGTGAGATGTACGCATCGTTTTGAACGTGATAGTAATGTGATTGTTCCTTTTGATGCTAATCAAACTAGAACGAAGTTATAGGACTCCCAATCACCTCTTTCTTTGACAATTTTAGTGATCCAATGAAATAATAAGGTCTCCTTAAATGAAGACTTGTGTGAGATGTAGGCATTGTTTTGAACGTGATAGTAATGGGATTGCTCCTTTTGATGCTAATCAAACTAGAACGAAGTTATAGGACTCCTAATCACCTATTTCTTTGACAATTTTAGAGAACCAATGAAACATTAAGAATGTCTCCATAAATGAAGATTTGTGTGAGATGTATGTACGCATGGTTTTAAACTCGATAGTCATGGGTTTCTACTTTTGACGCTAATCAAACTAGAACGACGTAATACAAATATTGATTACCTCTTTCTTTGTAAATTTGAAACAACCAATGAAAGAATATGAAGGTCTACCTAAATGAAGAATTGTGTGTGATCTACGCATCGTTTTGGACGCGATAGTGATGGAATTCCTTTTTTTGATGCTAATTTCAACTTGAACAAAGTAATAGGAATCAAAATCACAATATTTTGACAATTTGAGAGAACTAATGAAACAGTAAGAAGGTTTCCCCAAATGAAGGCTTGTGTGAGATGTATAGATCGTTTTGAAGGCAGTAGTGATAGGATTGTTCCTTTTGATGCTAATCAAACTAGAATGAAGTCATAGGACTCATAATCACCTGTTTCTTTGACAATTTGACAGAACCAATGAAACAATAAGAAGGTCTCACTAAATCAAGACTTGTGTGAGATGTACGCATCATTTTTTTAACGCGATAGTAATGGGATTGTTCATTTTGATGCTAATCAAATTAGAACAAAATAATAGGACTCCTAATCACCTCTTTCTTTGACAATTTAGAGAACCAATGAAACAATAAGTAGGTCTCCTTAAATGAAGACTTGTGCGAGAAGTACGCATCGTTTTGAACGTGATAGTAATGGGATTGTTCTTTTTAATGCTAATTAAACTATAACGAAGTTATAGGACTCATAATCACCTCTTTTCTGACAATTTTAGAAAATCAAATGAAACAATAAGAAGGTTTTCGTAAATGAATACTTGTGTGAGATGTACAGATCTTTTTGAACGCACTAGTGATAGAATTGCTTCTTTTGATTCTAATCAAACTAGAACAAAGTCATAGGACTCATAATCACCTCTTTTTTTGACAATTTGAGAGATTCATTGAAACAATAAGAAGGTCTCCCGAAGAAGGTCTCCCAATGGAGGATGTGAAGAGAGAGAAGCTCTAACTTCTCTCTAGAATTGCATCGCCTGATCTAAATCCCCCTCTTCCCCCTCCTCCTCCAGAACCTCCGCCTTTGGAGATCTTTGTTTGACCTTTGACCTTTGTTTTGATCTTTATTTGATCTTTGTTTGGTCACGTTCGGACCTTGATTGCTTTAGTTGGATTCTGTCCATTCTATGTTTTGGTTTATGTTGTCTCCGGACTCTTTTGTTTGTGCTTGTTCAGTGGGTTTCCCCTATGATTCATACCCTTTGTCATTCCTCTTAATCTCACTTCGAGGATCTCTCCTGAGCTGAGGGATTGTGCTTAGAGGTTATAGACCTATCCGAAGTGGTGTGAGGGGCCTATGTTGTCATGGATCCTATTTATGGGTTTTTGGTTCTGATTGAGTTGGTGTTTCTGGTGGTTTCTTTCTACTGTGGGCTCCTTTCCTAAGCTTGCTTCCTCCTTCTCCTCCCTCTTGACCTCCTTGGCTGGATATTTTTTACTAGGGTTGGGGATTCTAGTGGGCATCACCTAGGCCTTTGTCTTGTTGGGAGGGTTTCGTTGGCAGCTTGCTTCTTGGTCTATTCTCTGTTCTCCTTTATTGCTCTCTATCTCTCATTCCTTTCCCTTTCTGGTTGGCTGGTTTTTCGTTCTCCTTGGACTCCTTTGGTTTCCACTCTTTTATGAAGTTTTTTTAGGCAGATGAGGGCTGCCGAAGGATCTTTTCTTTTAAGTGTGGTTTGTTTATGGTTGTCTATGGGTTTGTGGCTTCGCTTGCTGTGTTAAGAGTTGGTTTAGGGTGGAGCTTTGTTTCGGATGTCTCCTTTGCTTTCTTAATGTTTCCATTTCTGGAGCTTGGTTTGAGTTTTTCAAGATCGGAAACCATGGGTCCACCGGAGTTTTGCCGGTTCTGTTGACGCATCGGTTTTGTGTTCTTTGGTCTCATCCTCTTTCCAACTCCTCTTCAATGGTGGTTCGCTTAGGCAGATTGAGGGGTCTGTTCCTGTTCGTTCCCTGTTGTGGTGTTGTTTCCTTGATTTGACTTGGTGTTAGCCGGACATGTGATCGTTGGATTTTGATTGCTTTCTTGGTTTTTTCGTCGGTCATGGGCTGGTCATGCCGGTATGTTTTTGTCGAGGTTGCTTCGATTGGTGTGCATGCTGCTTCACGCATGATGCTGTCTGTTTGTGTACAGACCCATGTGGGTCTGTTGCTTGTCTATGCTTTCTGCTTTCTTGGTCAGGCTGGCATCTCTCTGTTGACTGAGTGTGGGTCTATGACTACTCCTTGGTTTGTTCTCCCGCCTTCAATTTGGTTTGCTTATTTTAGGCGGGCTGGGCTGTTATGTTCTGTTGCATTCTGGCTGCCTGTTTCACTTTAAGGCTTGGTTGCTTGGTTGTTTGGGCTCCGGTCTCCAGCTGCATGGGTTGGCCCAACTTTTGGCTGGTTGGCTGATGTTGGGGGCTGTTGTGGGCTGGGGCCGGGGTTTTGGATATTTTGGATATGATGTTCCGCTGCTTGCTTTCCCTGTTTGGGCTGGTTGTTTTGGGCTGATGTTTGGGTCGAAAGGGTTGGGCTATTTGCCATGGGTTGTTTTGTTATTTCTTGTTGGGGTTTCCTTTGTGGCTTTATGTCTTTTGTTTAATGTAGTTGGGTACCGTACTGTTTTTAGAATCAGCATTGTCGGCGTTGGCCGTTTGTTCTTCTATAATCATGACATCATAGAGCCTGTCCTATGATGTCTATGCTATAGTTTGATTGGGGTTTTCCCATGAGGTCCTGTAACACCTTTTTATTAATTAAATTCAGTCTAAATTTAGCAAAAAAAATAAGAAGGTCTCCCTAAATTATAAAGACTTGTGTAAGATGTACGCATCGTTTTAAACGCGATTGTCATAGGATTGCTTCTTTTTTTTTTATGCTAATCAAATTAGAACGAAGTAATAGGACTCCTAATCACCTCTTTCTGATTTAGCAAAAAAAAAATCACCTCTTTCTTTGACAATTTTAGTGAACCAATGAAATAATAAGGTCTCCTTAAATGAAGACTTGTGTGAGATGTAGGAATTGTTTTGAACGTGATAGTAATGGGATTGCTCCTTTTGATGCTAATCAAACTAGAACGAAGTTATAGGACTCCTAATCACCTATTTCTTTGACAATTTTAGAGAACCAATGAAACATTAAGAATGTCTCCTTAAATGAAGACTTTTGTGAGTTGTAGGCATTGTTTTGAACGTGATAGTAATGGGATTGCTCCTTTTGATGCTAATCAAACTAGAACGAAGTTGTAGGACTCCTAATCATCTATTTCTTTGACAATTTTAGAGAACCATTGAAACATTAAGAATGTCTCCCTAAATGAAGACTTGTGTGAGATGTATGTACGCATGGTTTTGAACGCGATAGTCGTGGGTTTCTCCTTTTGACGCTAATCAAACTAGAACAAAGTAATACAACTATTGATCACCTCTTTCTTTGTAAATTTGAAACAACTAATGAAACAATATGAAGGTCAACCTAAATGAAGATTTGTCTGATATCTACACATCGTTTTGGACTCGATAGTGATGGAATTCCTTCTTTTGATGCTAATTTCAACTTGAACGAAGTAATAGTACTCAAAATCAAAATATTTTGACAATTTGAGAGAACTAATAAAACAGTAAGAAGGTTTCCCTAAATGAAGACTTGTGAGAGATATACGGATCGTTTTGAAGGCAGTAGAGATAGGATTGTTCCTTTTGATGCTAATCAAACTAGAACGAAGTCATAGGACTCATAATCACCTCTTTCTTTGATAATTTGAGAGAACCAATGAAACAATAAGAAGGTCTTCCTAAATCAAGACTTGTGTGAGATGTACGCATCATTTTTAACGCGATAGTCAAGGGATTGTTCATTTTGATGTTAATCAAATTAGAACGAAATAATAGGACTCCTAATCACCTCTTTCTTTGACAATTTAGAGAACCAATGAAACAATAAGTTGGTCTCCTAAAATGAAGACTTGTTCGAGAAGTACGCATCGTTTTAAACGTGATAGTAATGGAATTGTTTCTTTTGTTGCTAATTAAATTAGAACAAAGTTATAGGACTCATAATCACCTCTTTTTTGATAATTTTAGAAAACCAAATGAAACAATAAGAAGGTCTTCCTAAATGAAAACTTGTGTGAGATGTACGGATCTTTTTGAAGGCACTAGTGATAGAATTGCTCCTTTTGATGTTAATCAAACTAGAACGAAGTCATAGGACTCATAATCACCTCCTTCTTTGACAATTTGAGAGATTCAATGAAACAATAAGAAGGTCTCCCTAAATTATAAAGACTTGTGTGAGATGTACGCATCGTTTTAAACGCGATAGTCATAGGATTGCTCTTTTTGATACTAATCAAATTAGAACGAAGTAATAGGACTCCTATCACCTCTTTCTGATTTAGCAAAAAAAAATCACCTCTTTCTTTGACAATTTTAGTGAACCAATGAAACAATATGAAGGTCTCCTTAAAAGAAGACATGTGTGAGATGTACGCATCGTTTTGAACGTGATAGTAATGTGATTGCTCCTTTTGAAGCTAATCAAACTAGAACGAAGTTATAGGACTCCTAATCACCTCTTTCTTTGACAATTTTAGTGAACCAATGAAATAATAAGAATGACTCCTTAAATGAAGACTTGTGTGAGATGTAGACATTGTTTTGAACGTGATAGTAGTGGGATTGCTCCTTTTGATGCTAATCAAACTAGAACGGAGTTATAGGACTCCTAATCACCTCTTTCTTTGACAATTTTAGAGAACCAATGAAACATTAAGAATGTCTCCATAAATGAAGACTTGTGCGAGATGTAGGCATTGTTTTGAACGTGATAGTAATGGGATTGCTCCTTTCGATGCTAATCAAACTAGAACGAAGTTATAGGACTCCTAATCACCTATTTTTGAAAAAAATTTAGAGAAGCGATGAAACATTAAGAATGTCTCCCTAAATGAAGACTTGTGTGAGATGTATGTACACATGGTTTTGAACGCGATTGTTATGGGTTTCTCATTTTGACGCTATTCAAACTTGAACGAAGTAATACAACTATTGATCACCTCTTTCTTTGTAAATTTGAAACAACCAATGAAAGAATATGAAGGTCTACCTAAATGAAGACTTGTGTGAGATCTACGCATCGTTTTGGACGCGATAGTAATGGAATTCCATCTTTTGATGCTAATTTCAACTTGAACAAAGTAATAGGACTCAAAATCACAATATTTTGACAATTTGAGAGAACTAATGAAACAGTAAGAAGGTTTTCCTAAATGAAGACTTGTGTGAGATGTACGGATCGTTTTTAAGGCAGTGGTGATAGGATTGTTCCTTTTGATGCTAATCAAACTAGAACGAAGTCATAGGACTTATAATCACCTCTTTCTTTGACAATTTGAGAACCAATGAAACAATAAGAAGGTCTCCCTAAATCAAGACTTGTGTGAGACATACGCATCAATTTTAACGCGATAGTCATAGGATTGTTCATTTTGATGCTAATCAAATTAGAATAAAATAATAGGACTCCTAATCACCTCTTTCTTTGACAATTTAGAGAACCAATGAAACAATTAGTAGGTCTCCTTAAATGAAGACTTGTGCGAGAAGTACGCATCGTTTTGAAAGTGATAGTAATGGGATGGTTCCTGTTAAAGCTAATTAAACTATAACGAATTTATAGGACTCATAATCACCTCTTTTTTGACAATTTTAGAAAACCAAATGAAACAATAAGAAGGTCCTCCTAAATGAATATTTGTGTGGGATGTACGGATCTTTTTGAAGGCATTAGTGATAGAATTGCTCCTTTTGATGCTAATCAAACTAGAACGAAGTCATAGGACACATAATCACCACCTTTTTTGACAATTTGAGAGATTTATTGAAACAATAAGAAGGTCCCCCTAAATTTTTAAGACTTGTGTGAGATGTACGCATCGTTTTAAACTCGACTGTCATAGAATTGCTTTTTTTGATGCTAATCAAATTAGAACGAACTAATAGGACTCCAAATCACCTCTTTCTGATTTAGCAAAAAAAATCACATCTTTGTTTGACAATTTTAGTGAACCAATGAAACAATAAGAAGGTCTCCTTAAATGAAGACATGTGTGAGATGTACGCATCGTTTTGAACGTGATAGTAATGTGATTGCTCCTTTTGATGCTAATCAAACTAGAACGAAGTTATAGGACTCCTAATCACCTCTTTCTTTGACAATTTTTGTGAACCAATGAAATAATAAGAAGGTCTCCTTAAATGAAGACTTGTATGAGATATAGGCATTGTTTTGAACGTGATAGAAATGGGATTGCTCCTTTTGATGCTAATCAAACTAGAACAAAGTTATAGGACTCTTAATCACCTATTTCTTTGACAATTTTAGAGAACCAATGAAACATTAAGAATGTCTCCCTAAATGAAGACTTGTGTGAGATGTATGTACGCATGGTTTTGAACGCGATAGTCATGGATTTCTCCTTTTGACGCTAATCAAACTAGAAAGAAGTAATACAACTATTGATCACCTCTTTCTTTGTAAATTTGAAACAACGAGTGAAACAATATGAAGGTCTACCTAAATGAAGACTTGTGTGAGATCTACGCATCGTTTTGGACGCGATAGTGATGGAATTCCTTCTTTTGATGCTAATTTAAACTTGAACAAAGTAATAGGACTCAAAATCACAATATTTTGACAATTTGAGAGAACTAATGAAATAGTAAGAAGGTTTCCCTAAATGAAGATTTGTGTGAGATGTACGGATCGTTTTGAAGGCACTAGTGATAGGATTGTTCCTTTTGATGCTAATCAAACTAGAACGAAGTCATAGGACTCATAATCACCTCTTTCTTTGACAATTTGAGAGAACCAATGAAACAATAAAAAGTCTCCCTAAATCAAGACTTGTGTGAGATGTACGCATCATTTTTAACGCGATAGTCATGGGATTGTTCATTTTGATGCTAATCAAATCAGAACGAAATAATTGGACTACTAATCACCTTTTTCTTTGACAATTTAGAGAACCAATGAAACAATAAGTAGGTCTCCTTAAATGAATACTTGTGCGAGAAGTACGCATCGTTTTGAACGTGATAGTAATGGGATTGTTCTTTTTAATGCTAATTAAACTATAACGAAGTTATAGGACTCATAATCACCTCTTTTCTGACAATTTTAGAAAACCAAATGAAACAATAAGAATGTTTTCCTAAATGAATAGTTGTGTGAGATGTACAGATCTTTTTGAACGCACTAGTGATAGAATTACTTCTTTTGATGCTAATCAAACTAGAACAAAGTCATAGGACTCATAATCACTTCCTTCTTTGACAATTTGAGAGATTCAATAGAACAATAAGAAAGTCTCTTTAAATTAGAAAGACGTGTGTGAGATGTACGCATCGTTTTAAACGCGATAGTCATGGGATTGCTCCTTCTGATGCTAATCAAATTAGAACGAAGTAATAGGACTCCTAATCACCTCTTTCTGATTTTGCAAAAAAAAAAAATCACCTCTTTCTTTGACAATTTAATGAACCAATAAAACAATAAGAATGTCTCCTTAAATGAAGACATGTGTGAGATGTACGCATCGTTTTGAACGTGATAGTAATGTGATTGCTCCTTTTGATGCTAATCAAACTAGAACGAAGTTATAGGACTCCCAATCACCACTTTCTTTGACAATTTTAGTGAACCACTGAAATAATAAGAAGGTCTCCTTAAATTAAGACTTGTGTGAGATGTAGGCATTATTTTGAACGTGATATTAATGAGATTGCTCTTTTTGATGCTAATCAAACTAGAACGAAGTTATAGGACTCCTAATCACCTATTTCTTTGACAATTTCAGAGAACCAATGAAATAATAAGAAGGTCTCCTTAAATTAAGACTTGTGTGAGATGTAGGCATTGCTTTGAACTTGATAGTAATGTGATTGCTCCTTTTAATGCTAATCAAACTAGAACGAAGTTATAGGACTCCCAATGACCTCTTTCTTTTGCAATTTTAGTGAACCAATGAAATAATAAGGTCTCCTTAAATTATGACTTGTGTGAGATGTAGGCATTGTTTAGAACGTGATAGTAATGGGATTGCCCCTTTTGATGCTAATTAAACTAGAACGAAGTTATAGGACTCCTAATCACCTCTTTCTTTGACAATTTTTGTGAACCAATGAAATAATAAGGTCTCCTTAAATGAAGACTTGTGTGAGATATAGGCATTGTTTTGAACGTGATAGTAATGGGATTGCTCCTTTTGATGCTAATCAAACTAGAACGAAGTTATAGGACTCTTAATCACCTATTTCTTTTACAATTTTAGAGAACCAATGAATCATTAAGAATGTCTCCCTAAATGAAGACTTGTGTGAGATGTATGTACGCCTGGTTTTGAACGCGATAGTTATGGATTTCTCCTTTTGACGCTAATCAAACTAGAACGAAGTAATACAACTATTGATCACCTCTTTCTTTGTAAATTTGAAACAACGAGTGAAACAATATGAAGGTCTACCTAAATGAAGACTTGTGTGAGATCTACGCATCGTTTTGGACGCGATAGTGATGGAATTCCTTCTTTTGATGCTAAATTAAACTTGAACAAAGTAATAGGACTCAAAATCACAATATTTTGACAATTTGAGAGAACTAATGAAATAGTAAGAAGGTTTCCCTAAATGAAGATTTGTGTGAGATGTACGGATCGTTTTGAAGGCACTAGTGATAGGATTGTTCCTTTTGATGCTAATCAAACTAGAACGAAGTCATAGGACTCATAATCACCTCTTTCTTTGACAATTTGAGAGAACCAATGAAACAATAAAAAGTCTCCCTAAATCAAGACTTGTGTGAGATGTACGCATCATTTTTAACGCGATAGTCATGGGATTGTTCATTTTGATGCTAATCAAATCAGAACGAAATAATTGGACTACTAATCACCTTTTTCTTTGACAATTTAGAGAACCAATGAAACAATAAGTAGGTCTCCTTAAATGAAGACTTGTGCGAGAAGTACGCATCGTTTTGAACGTGATAGTAATGGGATTGTTCTTTTTAATGCTAATTAAACTATAACGAAGTTATAGGACTCATAATCACCTCTTTTCTGACAATTTTAGAAAACCAAATGAAACAATAAGAATGTTTTCCTAAATGAATAGTTGTGTGAGATGTACAGATCTTTTTGAACGCACTAGTGATAGAATTACTTCTTTTGATGCTAATCAAACTAGAACAAAGTCATAGGACTCATAATCACCTCCTTCTTTGACAATTTGAGAGATTCAATAGAACAATAAGAAAGTCTCTTTAAATTAGAAAGACGTGTGTGAGATGTACGCATCGTTTTAAACGCGATAGTCATGGGATTGCTCCTTCTGATGCTAATCAAATTAGAACGAAGTAATAGGACTCCTAATCACCTCTTTCTGATTTTGCAAAAAAAAAATCACCTCTTTCTTTGACAATTTAATGAACCAATAAAACAATAAGAATGTCTCCTTAAATGAAGACATGTGTGAGATGTACGCATCGTTTTGAACGTGATAGTAATGTGATTGCTCCTTTTGATGCTAATCAAACTAGAACGAAGTTATAGGACTCCCAATCACCACTTTCTTTGACAATTTTAGTGAACCACTGAAATAATAAGAAGGTCTCCTTAAATTAAGACTTGTGTGAGATGTAGGCATTATTTTGAACGTGATATTAATGAGATTGCTCTTTTTGATGCTAATCAAACTAGAACGAAGTTATAGGACTCCTAATCACCTATTTCTTTGACAATTTCAGAGAACCAATGAAATAATAAGAAGGTCTCCTTAAATTAAGACTTGTGTTAGATGTAGGCATTGCTTTGAACTTGATAGTAATGTGATTGCTCCTTTTAATGCTAATCAAACTAGAACGAAGTTATAGGACTCCCAATGACCTCTTTCTTTTGCAATTTTAGTGAACCAATGAAATAATAAGGTCTCCTTAAATTATGACTTGTGTGAGATGTAGGCATTGTTTTGAACGTGATAGTAATGGGATTGCCCCTTTTGATGCTAATTAAACTAGAACGAAGTTATAGGACTCCTAATCACCTCTTTCTTTGACAATTTTTGTGAACCAATGAAATAATAAGGTCTCCTTAAATGAAGACTTGTGTGAGATATAGGCATTGTTTTGAACGTGATAGTAATGGGATTGCTCCTTTTGATGCTAATCAAACTAGAACGAAGTTATAGGACTCTTAATCACCTATTTCTTTTACAATTTTAGAGAACCAATGAATCATTAAGAATGTCTCCCTAAATGAAGACTTGTGTGAGATGTATGTACGCCTGGTTTTGAACGCGATAGTTATGGATTTCTCCTTTTGACGCTAATCAAACTAGAACGAAGTAATACAACTATTGATCACCTCTTTCTTTGTAAATTTGAAACAACGAGTGAAACAATATGAAGGTCTACCTAAATGAAGACTTGTGTGAGATCTACGCATCGTTTTGGACGCGATAGTGATGGAATTCCTTCTTTTGATGCTAATTTAAACTTGAACAAAGTAATAGGACTCAAAATCACAATATTTTGATAATTTGAGAGAACTAATGAAATAGTAAGAAGGTTTCCCTAAATGAAGATTTTTGTGAGTGTACGGATCGTTTTGAAGGCACTAGTGATAGGATTGTTCCTTTTAATGCTAATCAAACTACAACGAAGTCGTAGGACTCATAATCACCTCTTTCTTTTACAATTTGAGAGAACCAATGAAACAATAAAAAGTCCCCCTAAATCACGACTTGTGTGAGATGTACGCATCATTTTTAACGCGATAGTCATGGGATTGTTCATTTTGATGCTAATCAAATCAGAACGAAATAATCGGACTACTAATCACCTCTTTCTTTGACAATTTAGAGAACCAATGAAACAATAAGTAGGTCTCTTAAAATGAAGACTTGTGCGAGAAGTACGCATCGTTTTGAACGCGATAGTAATGGGATTGTTCTTTTTAATGCTAATTAAACTATAACGAAGTTATAGGGCTCATAATCACCTCTTTTCTGACAATTTTAGAAAACCAAATGAAACAATAAGAAGGTTTTCCTAAATGAATACTTGTGTGAGATGTACAGATCTTTTTGAACGCACTAGTGATAGAATTGCTTCTTTTGATGCTAATCAAACTAGAACAAAGTCATAGGACTCATAATCACCTCCTTCTTTGACAATTTGAGAGATTCAATGAAACAATAAGAAGGTCTCTTTAAATTAGAAAGACGTGTGTGAGATGTACGCATCGTTTTAAACGCGATAGTCATGGGATTGCTCCTTTTGATGCTAATCAAATTAGAACGAAGTAATAGGACTCCTAATCACATCTTTCTGATTGTGCAAAAAAAAAATCACCTCTTTCTTTGACAATTTAATGAACCAATGAAACAATAAGAATGTCTCCTTAAATGAAGACATGTGTGAGATGTACGCATCGTTTTGAACGTGATAGTAATGTGATTGCTCCTTTTGATGCTAATCAAAATAGAACGAAGTTATAGGACTCTCAATCACCACTTTCTTTGACAATTTTAGTGAACCACTGAAATAATAAGAAGGTCTCCTTAAATTAAGACTTGTGTGAGATGTAGGCATTGTTTTGAACGTGATAGTAATGAGATTGCTCCTTTTGATGCTAATCAAACTAGAACGAAGTTATAGGACTCCTAATCACCTATTTCTTTGACAATTTTAGAGAACCAATGAAACATTAAGAATGTCTCCTTAAATGAAGACTTGTGTAAGATGTAGGCATTGTTTTGAATGTGATAGTAATGGGATTGCTCCTTTTGATGCTAATCAAACTAGAACGAAGTTATAGGACTCCCAATCACCTCTTTCTTTGACAATTTTAGAGAACCAATGAAATAATAAGAAGGTCTCCTTAAATTAAGACTTGTGTGAGATGTAGGCATTTTTTTTTTGCTAAATTTAGACTAAATTATATAAATGAAAGGGGAAATACAAGACCTCAAGGGATAGACCCAAACAGAATATAGCGAAAACATCATAGGACATGCCCTATGATGTTAAGACTATATAAAAAGATTACAAGGCCTACGCCCGAGAAACATGGCAAATGCCAAGACATCAAATAATAAAAAACCAACAGCCGAGACAGCCTAATCATGTTGGCAAAACAACCAGCCAACCGAATCCAACCAAGGAGGTGGACCAAATTCGAATATCATAAGCAGCAGCCTGGCCATCCAAATCAACCAAGAATCTGCTGCATAAGAACCAGCAGCAAACCAGACAGGAAACCAGCTAATCGGTAACAGAGAAACGGAGCCCAGATGCCCAAAGAACCGTCCCAGATGAAGCAGCCCAAACCCAACAACAAACCAGACGAGCCTCAGCCTCCAGCAACAATCCGCAACAACCAGCCTCAGTCCACCATCCAAGTTGCAGCAGACCATAGCTTTGAATCGGGTCAACACACACAGAGCAGACCAATCCAAATGCTAGGAACCAGCCCACCATCCAAAACAACCAAAAACCATCAGACAAAATTGGAAAGATCACAAAGGAAAGCCAGCAAACAGCCCAAAGAGCCTCCCAAAGCAAAGGACAACCACCAGCCATGACAACAACCCAGATGCTTAAGCCGAGCCCATTCCGCCCAGACAAGGATGAAGAACTCATAACAGCCACCAAAAAGGGCCAAACCATGAGAACCTGGGTCTAACCCAAAGATTGAAACCCAGCATTTCCCATTAAGAGAACCCAGCTGCACAGAGTTGTGACACCAACTGGCGAACACAATCAAGTTCGAGAGCAGCAGCAATGGCAGAGGCAAACAAGGGAGAAGCAAAAATCAGCAGCATGCCAACATGGAGCAAAACAGCAGCAGCCCAACAGCAACCCAACAGCCGCCCAACAGCAACCCCAGCCCAACCGATGGCCACACCAGTAGACTGCAGCAGAGTAGCTATACCCAAGGCCAAATAGCAGCTAAGGAGGGCTGCAGAGACCTAGCCCAACCATAAAAAGGACTGCAAAGCAGGTTTGAAAAGAGGACAATAGCAACAGTAAAGACAACCCAGCAGCAGGACAAGTAGCCCAGCCACACCAAAAGCCAACGGTAATCAGCCCAAAGACCAAGGCCAAAGGATCAAAGGAGGCCTTGACAAACAGCCCAGTGGATGAGCGTGATAACATTTCACAATAAACGGTCCGCGGCATCAAGAGCCAGTCCGGGAGGATAGACCCACTGGCCACCAACCTCAGCCACAACCATAGACCTCAATAGCAACCAAATACAAAAGCTGCAACTAGTGAGAATAGAGACCCAAGCCTGAACAGGACCAACCACAAGCACAAAAGCTGCGACAGGAGGCCCATGACAACAGCAAACAAGACCAAAACCAAAACAATGAAAGTGGAGCAGCAGGCAACCCAACAGCAACCCCACAGTAGCAGCAGAGGCCACAAAGCCAGCATAAAACAGAGATTAGGCATTGTTTTGAACTTGATAGTAATGTGATTGCTCCTTTTGATGCTAATCAAACTAGAACGAAGTTATAGGACTCCCACTCACCTCTTTCTTTAGCAATTTTAGTGAACCAATGAAATAATAAGGTCTCCTTAAATTATGACTTGTGTGAGATGTAGGCATTGTTTTGAACGTGATAGTAATGGGATTGCCCCTTTTGATGCTAATCAAACTAGAACGAAGTTATAGGACTCCTAATCACCTCTTTCTTTGACAATTTTTGTGAACCAATGAAATAATAAGAAGGTCTCCTTAAATGAAGACTTGTGTGAGATATAGGCATTGTTTTGAACGTGATAGTAATTGGATTGCTCCTTTTGATGCTAATCAAACTAGAACAAAGTTATAGGACTCTTAATCACCTATTTCTTTGACAATTTTAGAGAACCAATGAAACATTAAGAATGTCTCCCTAAATGAAGACTTGTGTGAGATGTATGTACGCATGGTTTTGAACGCGATAGTCATGGATTTCTCCTTTTGAGGCTAATCAAACTAGAACGAAGTAATACAACTATTGATCACCTCTTTCTTTGTAAATTTGAAACAACGAGTGAAACAATATGAAGGTCTACCTAAATGAAGACTTGTGTGAGATCTACGCATCGTTTTGGACGCGATAGTGATGGAATTCCTTCTTTTGATATAAATTTAAACTTGAACAAAGTAATAGGACTCAAAATCACAATATTTTGACAAATTGAGAGAACTAATGAAATAGTAAGAAGGTTTCCCTAAATGAAGATTTGTGTGAGATGTACGGATCGTTTTGAAGGCACTAGTGATAGGATTGTTCCTTTTGATGCTAATCAAACTAGAACGAAGTTATAGGACTCATAATCACCTCTTTCTTTGACAATTTGAGAGAACCAATGAAACAATAAAAAGTCTCCCTAAATCAAGACTTGTGTGAGATGTACGCATCATTTTTAACGCGATAGTCATGGGATTGTTCATTTTGATGCTAATCAAATCAGAACGAAATAATCGGACTACTAATCTCCTCTTTCTTTTATAATTTAGAGAACCAATGAAACAATAAGGAGGTCTCCTTAAATGAAGACTTGTGCGAGAAGTACTCATCGTTTTGAACGTGATAGTAATGGAAATTTTCATTTTGATGCTAATTAAACTAGAACGAAGTTATAGGACCCATAATCACCTCTTTTTTGACAATTTTAGAAAACAAAATGAAACAATAAGAAGGTCTTCCTAAATGAATACTTGTGTGTGATGTACGGATCTTTTTGAAGGCACTAGTGATAGAATTGCTCCTTCTGATGCTAATCAAACTAGAACAAAGTCATAGGACTCATAATCACCTCCTTCTTTGACAATTTGAGAGATTCAATGAAACAATAAGAAGGTCACTTTAAATTAGGAAGACGTGTGTGAGATGTACGCATCGTTTTAAACGCGATAGTCATGGGATTGCTCCTTTTGATGCTAATCAACTTAGAACGAAGTAATAGGACTCCTAATCACCTCTTTCTGATTTTGCAAAAAAAAAATCACCTCTTTCTTTGACAATTTAATGAACCAATGAAACAATAAGAATGTCTCCTTAAATGAAGACATGTGTGAGATGTACGCATCGTTTTGAACGTGATAGTAATGTGATTGCTCCTTTTGATGCTAATCAAACTAGAACGAAGTTATAGGACTCCCAATCACCACTTTCTTTGACAATTTTAGTGAACCACTGAAATAATAAGAAGGTCTCCTTAAATTAAGACTTGTGTGAGATGTAGGCATTGTTTTTAACGTGATAGTAATGAGATTGATCCTTTTGATGCTAATCAAACTAGATCGAAGTTATAGGACTCCTAATCACCTATTTCTTTGACAATTTTAGAGAACCAATGAAACATTAATAATGTCTCCTGAAATGAAGACTTGTGTAAGATGTAGGCATTGTTTTGAACGTGATAGTAATGGGATTGCTCCTTTTGATGCTAATCAAACTAGAACGAAGTTATAGGACTCCCAATCACCTCTTTCTTTGACAATTTTAGAGAACCAATGAAATAATAAGAAGGTCTCCTTAAATTAAGACTTGTGTGATATGTAGGCATTGTTTTGAACTTGATAGTAATGTGATTGCTCCTTTTGATGCTAATCAAACTAGAACGAAGTTATAGGACTCCCAATCACCTCTTTCTTTGGCAATTTTAGTGAACCAATGAAATAATAAGGTCTCCTTAAATTATGACTTGTGTGAGATGTGGGCATTGTTTTGAACGTGATAGTAATGGGATTGCCCCTTTTGATGCTAATCAAACTAGAACGAAGTTATAGGACTCCTAATCACCTATTTCTTTGACAATTTTAGAGAACCAATGAAACATTAAGAATGTCTCCCTAAATGAAGACTTGTGTGAGATGTATGTACGCATGGTTTTGAATGCGATAGTCATGGGTTCTCCTTTTGACGCTAATCAAACTAGAATGAAGTAATACAACTATTGATAACCTCTTTCTTTGTAAATTTGAGACAACCATTGAAACAATATGAAGGTCTACCTAAATGAAGACTTGTGTGAGATCTACGCATCGTTTCAAATGCGATAGTGATGGAATTCCTTCTTTTGATGCTACTTTCAATTTGAACGAAGTAATAGGACTCAAAATCACAATATTTTGACAATTTGAGAGAACTAATGAAACAGTAAGAAGGTTTCCCTAAATGAAGACTTGTGTGAGATGTACGGATCGTTTTGAGGGCAGTTGTGATAGGATTGTTCCTTTTGATGCAAATCAAACTAGAACGAAGTCATAAGACTCATAATCACCTCTTTTTTTGACAATTTGAGAGAACCAATGAAACAATAAGAAGGTCTCCCTAAATCAAGACTTGTGTGAGATGTACGCATCATTTTTAACGCGATAGTCATGGGATTGTTCATTTTCATGCTAATCAAATTAGAACGAAATAATAGGACTCCTAATCACCTCTTTCTTTGACAATTTAGAGAACCAATGAAACAATAAGTAGGTCTCCTGAAATGAAGACTTGTGCGAGAAGTACACATCGTTTTGAACGTGATAGTAGTGCGATTGTTCCTTTTAATGCTAATTAAACTAGAACGAAGTTATAAGACTCATAAGCACCTCTTTTTTGGCAATTTTATAAAACCAAATGAAACAATAAGAAGGTCTTCCTAAATGAAAACTTGTGTGAGATGTACGGATCTTTTTGAAGGCACTATTGATAGAATTGCTCCTTTTGATGGTACTCAAACTAGAACGAAGTCATAGGACTCATAATCACCTCCTTCTTTGACAATTTGAGAGATTCATTGAAACAATAAGAAGGTCTCCCTAAATTATGGAGACTTGTGTGAGATGTACGCATCGTTTTAAACGCAATTGTTATAGGATTGCTTTTTTGATGCTAATCAAATAAGAACGAAGTAATAGGACTCCTAATCACCTATTTCTTTAACAATTTTAGAGAACCAATGAAACATTAAGATAGTCTCCCTAAATGAAGACTTGTGTGAGATGTATGTACGTATTATTTTTAACGCGATAGTCATGGGGTTTTTTTTTACGCTAATCAAACTAGAACGAAGTAATACAACTATTGATCACCTCTTTCTTTGTAAATTTGAAACAACCAGTGAAACAATATGAAGGTCTACCTAAATGAAGACTTGTGTGAGATCTACGCATCGTTTTGGATGCGATAGTTATGGAATTTCTTCTTTTGATGCTAATTTCAACTTGAACGAAGTAATAGGACTCAAAATCACAATATTTTGACAATTTGAGAGACTAATGAAACAGTAAGAAGGTTTTCCTAAATGAAGACTTTTGTGAGATGTACGGATCGTTTTGAAGGCATTAGTGATAGGATTGTTCCTTTTGATGCAAATCAAACTAGAACGAAGTCATAGGACTCATAATCACCTCTTTCTTTGACAATTTTAGAAAACCAATGAAACAATAAAAAGTTCTCCCTAAATCAAGACTTGTGTGAGATATACGCATCATTTTTAACGCGATAGTAATGGGATTGTTCATTTTGATGCTAATCAAATTAGAACGAAATAATAGGACTACTAATCACCTCTTTCTTTGACAATTTAGAGAACCAATGAAACAATAAGTAGGTCTCCTTAAATGAACACTTGTGCGAGAAGTACGCATCGTTTTGAACGTGATAGTAATGGAAATTTTCATTTTGATGCTAATTAAACTATAACGAAGTTATAGGACTCATAATCACCTCTTTTTGACAATTTTAGAAAACCAAATGAAACAATAAGAAGGTCTTCCTAAATGAATACTTGTGTGAGATGTACGGATCTTTTTGAAGGCATTAGTGATAGAATTGCTCCTTTTGATGCTAATGAAACAATAAGAAGGTCTTTTTAAATAAAGACTTGTGTGAGATGTACGCATCGTTTTGAACGTGATAGTAATGTGATTGCTCCTTTTGATGCTAATCAAACTAGAACGAAGTTATAGGACTCCCAATCACCTCTTTCTTTGAAAATTTTAGTGAACCGCTGAAATAATAAGAAGGTCTCCTAAAATTAAGACTTGTGTGAGATGTAGGCATTGTTTTGAACGTGATAGTAATGAGATTACTCCTTTTGATGCAAATCAAACTAGAACGAAGTTATAGGACTCCTAATCACCTCTTTCTTTGACAATTTTAGTGAACCAATGAAATAATAAGAAGGTCTTCTTAAATGATAACTTTTGTGAGATGTACGCATTGTTTTGAACGTAATAGTAATGGGATTGCTCCTTTTGATGCTAATCAAACTAGAACGAAGTTCTAGGACTCCTAATCACCTATTTCTTTGACAATTTTAGAGAACCAATGAAACATTAAGAATGTCTCCTTAAATGAAGACTTGTGTGAGATGTAGGCATTGTTTTGAACGTGATTGTAATGGGATTGCTCCTTTTGATGCTAATCAAATTAGAACGAAGTTATAGGACTCCCAATCACCTCTTTCTTTGACAATTTTAGTGAACCAATGAAACATTAAGAATGTCTCCTTAAATGAAGACATGTGTGAGATGTACGCATCGTTTTGAACGTGATAATAATGTGATTGCTCCTTTTGATGCTAATCAAACTAGAATGAAGTTATAGGACTCCTAATCACCTCTTTCTTTGACAATTTTAGTGAACCAATGAAATAATAAGAAGGTCTCCTTAAATGATGACTTGTGTGAGATGTACGCATTGTTTTGAACGTGATAGTAATGGGATTGCTCCTTTTGATGCTAATCAAACTAGAACGAAGTTATAGGACTCCTAATCACCTATTTCTTTGACAATTTTAGAGAACCAAGGACACATTAAGAATGCCTCCCTAAATGAAGACTTGTGTGAGATTTACGCATGGTTTTGAATGCGATAGTCATGGGTTTCTCCTTTTGACACTAATCAAACTAGAACGAAGTAATACAACTATTGATCACCTCTTTGTTTGTAAATTTGAAACAACCAATGAAACAATATGAAGGTCTACCTAAATGAAGACTTGTGTGAGATCTACGCATCGTTTTGGTCGCGATAGTGATGGAATTCCTTCTTTTGATGCTAATTTCAACTTGAACGAAGTAATAGGACTCAAAATCACAATATTTTGACAATTTGAGAGAACTAATGAAACCGTAAGAAGGTTTCCCTAAATGAAGACTTGTCTGAGATGTACGGATCGTTTTGAAGGCAGTTGTGATAGGATTGTTCCTTTTGATGCTAATGAAACTAGAACGAAGTCATGGGACTCGTAATCACCTCTTTCTTTGACAATTTGAGAGAACCAATGAAACAATAAGAAGGTCTCCCTAAATCAAGACTTGTGTGAGATGTACGCATCATTTTTAACGCGATAGTCATGAGATTGTTCATTTTGATGCTAATCAAATTAGAACGAAATAATAGGACTCCTAATCACCTCTTTCTTTGACAATTTAGAGAACCAATGAAAAAATAAGTAGGTCTCCTTAAATGAAGACTTGTGCGAGAAGTACACATCGTTTTGAACGTGATAGTAATGGGATTGTTCCTTTTAATGCTAATTAAACTAGAACGAAGTTATAAGACTCATAAGCACCTCTTTTTTGGCAATTTTATAAAACCAAATGAAACAATAAGAAGGTCTTCCTAAATAAATACTTGTGTGAGATGTACGGATCTTTTTGAAGGCACTAGTGATAGAATTGCTCCTTTTGATGGTAATCAAACTAGAACGAAGTCATAGGACTCATAATCACCTCCTTCTTTGACAATTTGAGAGATTCATTGAAACAATAAGAAGGTCTCCATAAATTATAGAGACTTGTGTGAGATGTACGCATCGTTTTAAACGCGATTGTCATAAGATTGCTTTTTTGATGCTAATCAAATAAGAACGAAGTAATAGGACTCCTAATCACCTCTTTCTGATTTAGCAAAAAAAAATCACCTCTTTCTTTGACAATTTTAGTGAACCAATGAAACAATAAGAAGGTCTCCTTAAATGAAGAAATGTGTGAGATATACGCATCGTTTTGAACGTGACAGTAATGTGATTGCTCCTTTTGATGCTAATCAAACTAGAACGAAGTTAAAGGACTCCTAATCACCTCTTTCTTTGACGATTTTAGTGAACCAATGAAATAATAAGAAGGTCTCCTTAAATGAAGATTTGTGTGAGATGTAGGCATTGTTTTAAACGTGATATTAATGGGATTGCTTCTTCTGATGCTTATCAAATTAGAACGAAGTTATTGGACTCCTAATCACCTATTTCTTTAACAATTTTAGAGAACCAATGAAACATTAAGAATGTCTCCCTAAATGAAGACTTGTGTGAGATGTATGTACGCATGGTTTTTAACGCGATAGTCATGGGTCTTTTTTTTACGCTAATCAAACTAGAACGAAGTAATACAACTATTGATCACCTCTTTCTTTGTAAATTTGAAACAACCAGTGAAACAATATGAAGGTCTACCTAAATGAAGACTTGTGTGAGATCTACGCATCGTTTTGGATGCGATAGTTATGGAATTTCTTCTTTTGATGCTAATTTCAACTTGATCGAAGTAATAGGACTCAAAATCATATTATTTTGACAATTTGAGAAATTAATGAAACAGTAAGAAGGTTTTCCTAAATGAAGACTTTTGTGAGATGTACGGATCGTTTTGAAGGCATTAGTGATAGGATTGTTCCTTCTGATGCTAATCAAACTAGAACGAAGTCATAGGACTCATAATCACCTCTTTCTTTGACAATTTTAGAGAACCAATGAAACAATAAGAAGGTCTCCCTAAATCAAGACTTGTGTGAGATGTACGGATCATTTTTAACGCGATATTCATGGGATTGTTCATTTTGATGCTAATCAAATTAGAACGAAACAATAGGACTCCTAATCACCTCTTTCTTTGACAATTTAGAGAACCAATGTAACATTAAGTAGGTCTCCTTAAATGAAGACTTGTGCGAGAAGTACACATCGTTTTGAACGTGATAGTACTGGGATTGTTCCTTTTAATGCTAATTAAACTAGAAAGAAGTTATAAGACTCATAAGCACCTCTTTTTTGGCAATTTTATAAAACCAAATGAAACAATAAGAAGGTCTTCCTAAATAAATACTTGTGTGAGATGTACGGATCTTTTTGAAGGCACTAGTGATAGAATTGCTCATTTTGATGCTAATCAAACTAGAACGAAGTCATAAGACTCATAATCACCTCCTTCTTTGATAATTTGAGAGATTAAATGAAACAATAAGAAGGTCTCCCTAAATTATAGAGACTTGTGTGAGATGTACGCATCGTTTTAAACGCGATTGTCATAGGATTGCTTTTTTGATGCTAATCAAATAAGAACGAAGTAATAGGACTCCTAATCACCTCTTTCTGATTTAGCAAAAAAAATATCACCTCTTTCTTTGATAATTTTAGTGAACCAATGAAACTTTAAGAATGTCTCCTTAAATGAAGACATGTGTTAGATGTACGCATCGTTTTGAACGTGATTGTGACACCCCCAAATCCGGTATCTTAATTTTCACAGGATTTGGTGTTCACTGTTCCAATATCATACAACTATCTACCCATAAATAATGAAATTCATTTATTAGATAAATAAATCATCATCTTACATCATCTGAAGTAATAATACATCATAAATTCCATGTTAAACTTAACCTTAAATCTCTGTTACGGAAACGTAAATAAATAAGTCTTAAGTCATCACACATAAATCTTGAACTTTAACATTCTTAACATCAACACAAGTCTTCAACACTTGTTAGCTTTTCCTTTGCCCTTGCTACTAGAAGGTACATCACTTCATTCATTATTAGCTGCAATGTTATTATGCAAGAGTGAGCACGGAGGCCCGCAAGTATAAAAATATGACAGAATAATAACATGCGAGTGAAAGAATTCTGAATAACAGAAAGCTCAACATTTGAATCAAGAATATTAATAAAGAGTCAAATTACTTCTCAACTTTTGAATCAAGAATATTAATCGAGAGTCAAATTACTTCTGAGGGTCATTAAGACCTTGAACCGAGTCTTAGGTTGTCAAGTATATTAACCTTTTCAATCTTTAACAGTCATAAGACTATAGATTTTACTTCTCGTACTTAGGGAGATCAGCCCTTCGTACTGATACTGTGCACACTATCTTAATGCTTTAAGCATCTTCATTAATTCCCTATATTAGGGTTGCTCATCTCAGTTTGACATCAGAATCCTCACCAAATAAAGTTGGTTTGGATAACTCAATAAATGATATTCAAATTGAATATTAACTTCTCAAGGTATACAAACGAATAAGTATTGTACACTTAAATGATACTTTTAAAAGAATCATGGCATCTCATGTGAAATTCTAAACTTGGATATTCAAGAGTAAGAATTTGCTCAACAATAGTAATTAAGCATAGCAATTGCTTAATTTAAATAGTTTAGTTTAGGAAACTTGCCCAACAATAATAGTAAGTTAGGGATAGAAAACTTGCCTCGTGCACAAGCTACAATTATTTCTCACTTCTTTAATTACTCTTACCTATCACACATTTACAATATCAATTAATCACAAGTTCGATATGATTATTGATTTACAATAGTATTCTTCAAATTCATTATTAAGTTTTCAAATAATGGTTTACGTTGATTAATTAACTTGTTAATTAATCACGTAACTTAAGTTATTAACTTGTATTAATAACTCATTACATACATAACATGTCTTCATATTAATTAGATTTAAAATAATGTCTTAATGTTTATAACACATTATTTAACCTTTACAAATAATAGTTTAAGTCACGTAATTAATTTATTAATTAATTACATAACATAAATTATTAAACTCATATCAATATTTTATTATATTTATACAACATGTGTTCATGTTCATTAGACTCAAAACACATTTCACAAATTTCCAACACTTAGCATTTTTTTTCAAATTTTTGGACAGGAGCGGCCGCGCTCCATTTTGCCTTGCAGCCGGCGTGGCCGCGCGGTTGCGGAATTTCAGAATCTAAAGTTTGCGAACGAACACAGATTTTCTCCCATTTTCTCCCGATTCACATCATTACACTGATTAATAACGTTACCCATGAAGTATAAACTTCACAGAAACATTATACAACACTTATATCATGTTCTTAACAATCATAATCACATAGTTACACAATCTAACACCATCAATTTCACTATTCTTCATAAATTTTATAAAATTTAATGAAAAATATATAATCTAACATTACGGATTCGTTACTACATCGAATCCACTCATTCCAATTCCATTCTCTTTATTTTAACATACAAAATCATATTCATGTGTTAATTTAAATATAAACATATGATTACCACATCTATTTCACCCATATGGGTTATTCCCCATATTCAACACTCTGTCTTTTATTAAACCCATTTATTAACAAAATTACTTGATGTAATCACTGTGAATCATGAATGTATAGCATAAATTATATCATGGACATATGTTCATATATATATATATATATCCATGAAATCATCAATTGTCAACTTTCTCCATTTACAGAGGACTTTTAAAAAAAAACACAAAAAATGAAAAACTCTGTAAATCTTTGAAAATCCAATTAAGGCCAAATTAAATAAAATTGATCCTTTAAAACATGATTATATATTAGAAAAACACGTTATGATCCCATACCCATATAGATAAATCCATATCGTAACCCAATTGGAAAACCCATTTTTCACAGAAAACTTAAAAGTACGTGTTTAAGAAATCTTAATTTTGAAAACTTAAAAGAAGAATTACCCTTTTGGTATGAAGATAACACAATCATAGACAATACTTAAGATTTCTCAAATTCCTTTCTCTCAATCTCTTCTTCTTCTTCTCTCTAAAACTTTCTACGTTTTTCTTTCTCTGACTTCTCTAATTTCTTCTGATAAAATGACTTAGGAAGATAACGAACACATATATATATATATAAATATATAATATATCCGTTGTAATATAACTCCCACAAGGGCCTTGTTTGGCTTCTTCTTCTTTTATTTTTCCATTTATTTTAATAAACTAATTTACTATATAGTTAATTGTCACATCACTTATTAATTAATTAATTTTATTTAAATTAATTAAATAAAATAAGATAATTCACATTAAATCATATTGTCACATAATTAATATTTTTATTTATTAATTATGTTAATTCACTAATTCTTTAATTAAATATTAAATTAATTAAAGTAACATATGCTTATTTAATTAATTCAACTAATCAAATAAACTCAATTAATTAAATACTTTGAACTATTAAATCACTACACATTAATTTAATTAATGTAACACATATAGTTAAATTAATCTACCACAAATTCATGACTTAATTATTTAACTCAATAATTAAATCATTAAAAATATTTATTTATTTCAATAAATATTCAAATATCTTTACAAAATTCTCGTTCGTCACATCTTTCCCCCCTTAAAAGGATTCTGTCCTCAGAATCGCGGTTCGATTAATAATTTAGTCCCATCACATTCTCATAACCAAAACATTTATTTATTTCAATAAATATTCAAAACACTTTGAAAAATTCTCAATATTTATTTATTTCAATAAATATTCAAACAACTTTGCAAAACTCTCATTTGTCACATCTCTTTCCCCCCTTAAAAGGATTCTGTCCCTAGAATCACGTTCACCTATTCAAGAAAATAATTGTGGATAATTCTTCATCATATTCTCTTCGAGTTCCCACGTAGCTTCTTCAGCGTTGTGGTTCCTCCAAATTACCTTAACAGAAGGTATTGCTTTGTTCCTGAGAACTTGCTCTTTCCTGTCAACAATCTGAACAGGAACTTCTTCGTATGATAAATCTTTCTCAAATTGTAGGGGTTCATATTCTATCACATGTTTGTAATCGGGTTTATAACGTCGTAATACTGACACATGGAAAACGTTGTGGACATGCTCCAGTGCCGGAGGTAAAGCTGTCATAGGCTACTTCTCCAATTTTTCGGAGTACCTCAAAGGGCCCAATGAACCTCGGGCTCAATTTTCCCTACTTACCAAATCTAATCTTTCTCTTCCAAGGAGAGACCTTCAAAAATACAAAACTACCCGATTCAAACTCTACATTATTGCGGTGTGGATCGGCGTATTTCTTCTGCCTATCCTGAGCCGTTACTAATCTTGTCCGAATCACTTTAACTATTTCTGCCGTTTGTTGGACTAACTCTGGTCCTAGCAATTGTCTTTCACCAACTTCATCCCAGTACAGTGGAGTTTTGCACTTTCTACCGTACAACGCTTCATAAGGCGGCATACCAATACTAGCGTGATAATTATTATTATAACCAAACTCTACAAGCGGCAAATGATCATCACAATTGCCTTTAAAATCCATTATGCATGCTCTAAGCATATCCTCTAATGTTTGGATCGTTCTTTCACTTTTCCCGTCAGTCTGAGGGTGATAAGAGGTGCTCATCCTCAACTGTGTTCCCATGCATTCTTGCAGTCGCTTCCAGAAATTCGATGTGAAGCGCGGATCACGGTCAGAAATAATTGACATTGGCACCCCGTGCCTCGAAACAATCTCTTTTACATATAACTTCGCCAATTGTTCTAGGTTAAATCTGATTTTGATCGGAAGAAAGTGTGCGGATTTCGTTAATCGGTCGACGATAACCCATACTGCGTCATAGCCTTTTTGGGTCGTCGGAAGGCCAACAACAAAATCCATTGTAATATGTTCCCATTTCCATTCTTGGATTTCTAAAGGTTGTAACAAACCACTTGGCCTTGGTGTTCTACCTTGACCCTTTGGCAAGTCAGACACTTGGCAACACAATCGGCAACGTCTTTCTTCATATTTGGCCACCAAAAGTGTTGTCGTAAATCCTGATACATCATGGTACTTCCGGGGTGAATGGAATACCTCGAACTATGAGCCTCGCTCAGAATGTCCTCCTTGATTTCTGGTAATGGCGGTACCCAAACCCTACTTTCAAATCTCAACAATCCTTCGATGTCTATTTTAAATCTAAGTTCAGTCTCTTCAGATATCTTTTTCTTTACTTCCTCACATTCGTTATCCAGGATTTGTGCTTCCTTAATCTTATCCAATAAAGTTGTACCAGTTTGCATCTGGAACAGTTTCTCGTCAGTCTCCATTGGACATCCTACTTCCAATTCCAGCTTTTCCATTGCTGAAATCAATTCTTCCTATGCTGTCAGTGTGACACCCCCAAATCCGGGTACTTCAATTTCCACGGGACTTGGTGTTCACTGTACAAATATCATCTATCTATCTATCCATAAAAATGCAAACCATGAAATAAATAAAAATAATCCTCCCCTTATGGGTTTACAACATCTGAAAATAAATACATCAATCCCAGGTAATACTAACCTTAAACATCTGTGCGAAACATAAACAATTAAATAGTCTTACACAACTTTAACATAGAGCTGAAACATAAACATATAAAATAAACAACAAGTCTTCATCACTTGTTGACCTTGCCCTTGCCTTTGCTAGTAGAAGGCTCGTTGGACCTTTCGTTCTTAACTGCAATGTTATTATACGCAAGAGTGAGCACGATTGCCCACAAGTATAATAATATGACAACAATATAATAACATGCGAGTGAATCAAAGACATCTGAATAAAAAAAACTCAACTTTTGACTCGAGGATAAATAACAAGAATCAAAATAACATCTGAGGGTCATAAGACCTTGAACTATGTCCTAGGTTGTAAAGTGTTTATACTTTAAACCTTTAACAGTCATAAGACTATGGACTCTACTTCTCGTACTTAGGGGGATCAGCCCTTAGTACCATACTGTGCACAATATCTCAACGCTAAAGCGTAAATAATCCCCTTTTACAGGGTTGTTCATCTCAGTTTTGACATCAGAGTCCGCACCAAAGGAAGTTTGGTTTGGATAAGCTCAATAAGTATTTTGAAATTTAGAACGTTCATCAACTATGGACTAGTCGAATCAATAAGGGTTCACTAGTCCTATAAGTTTCAACAATAACATCGATATTCAACTTGAATAATAAATCTCAAGAGTATACAATCGAATAAGTATTGTATAACTGAATCATGCTTTTAAAAGAGTTACAATATGTAATATGAATTTCAAACTTGAACAATTAAAAACACGAGCTTACTCGATATAGAAACACCAGTCTAAGACTTAATAAATGAATAAATTAGAATTTAGGGAACTTGCTAAATCAATAAGTTAGGGATAGGATACTTGCCTCTTGCACAAGCCACAAATATAATTACAATTCACTTCCTCAACGTCCTACACATTACATTATGTATACGACATCGATTAGTTTTCATAACTACCATGTTTAACTGTTGAACTATTCACTTAAGTTCGACTTACAACTTGGTTTATAATATTACTCAATGGCTAACCACATAACATGAATGTAAACTCACAACATGCATATCACACATGTATAGCCCTTTAAACAATCATAATCAAGTTTTACAATTATGATATTCAAGTTCGCACTTAGTTTGTTAACTTGAACCTTCACATTATATTATACATGTCAATAACTTAATTTATTAATCATGAACTTCAAATCATATAATATTCATGTATGTAACTTAAAACAACATTTTTTATTAACGAGAACACTACACTTGTGTGTGTGCATGTCCGAAGCCCTCCGATTGCCTTCGAATACGCATCAGTCACAAAGATGGCCATTTTTACCCATTTTAACGATTTCAAATTGAAAGACTTAAAGAATGAAAGTTGTAGGTCTACTCGTTATCTTTCCGAATCATCTTGAATCGCCTTAATCGGAGTTAGTATGAAAAAGTTATACTTATTTTACTACAGGAGGTCAAAATAGTCTCGGAAACAAAAAAAAGGCTCCCGGACAGCCCTTATACCCGCTGGGGCGGGTCCTAATGCCCATGAACACCCGCTGGGGCGGGTCCCCCTGCTGGTGCACTCCCTGGTTCGCGATGAACACACAGAGTAGCCCAAATAAATCCAAATTAAACTAACGTAATGAATTATAAGGCTACCCATAATGTAAAAACTCCACAGAAACATTATATAACATTTCTAGCATGATCTTAGCATTTTAAATCACGTATTTACACAATCCAAGGCATCTATTTTCACTGTTTTCAATATTTTGTAAAGTTTTGAAAGAAAACAAGAAATTCAACGTTACGGATTCGTTATAACACTGAATCCGTTCGTTTAACTTCCATTTTGTTCGTTTAAACGTACATAATTACATGCAAGTATCAATTTAAGTTAAATAAACGTATAAGGCGTGTAAATTTTGTACGTAAGGGCCATATGGGCCATATGTACAATTTCTACACTCTGTAACTTTTGAAAACCCAATTATCAACAAAATTCCATGGTGTGATCACTGAAAGTTATGCATATATGGCATATAATATGTTATAAACACATATTAACACAAATATAGCCATATAATGAACAAATATCAATTTTTTCCATTCACAGAGAATTTTTAAAGCTCGTAAATGGAAAAACTCAGTAAAATTTTGAAAACCCAATTAAGGCCTAATTACATGAATTCGATTATTTTAATTCATTCATACCAAATACAAAACATGTTATAATCATACAATAACACATATATGATTACATCTTAAGTATTCGTCACCAAAATCATATACAGAGAGTTTGGAGTTGGGTTTAAAAAATAAACTAACGTAATAAAACTTGAGATGAAGGATTATACCCTTGTTAACTCTGTTTGATGATGATATGAACTATAATTCTTCAATCTCTTCTCCAAATCAATTCTTCTCTCAATTTTCTCTCTTAATCTCTCTAAGTTCTCTGACGTTTGTAATATATAAAATATAAAACTGGTGTATAGAATATATGTATAGAGTAATACGTATAATATGTATAGTGGACGAGTAATGGGTGAGTGGCGTCAGTTAATCCATAATGGGTTAACTGGTGCAACTCCCCTTAGGGCCTTGTTTGTTTGCCCCTTATAATCTCCTTTCCCATTAATTTAATTAAAGCATTATAATATATTTTTAATGTCACACCCAATTAAATAAAATAATGTTATTTAAATCACTTAAATAAAATAGCATAAATTCATATTAAATCACATAGTCACATAATTAAAATTCTCATTCATTAATTATGCCAAATCATTAAATCTCTAATTAATTATTTAAATTAATTAGAATAACATTATGCTTATTAATTAATATATTAATCAAATAAGCTCAATTAAATACATACTTTGAATATAAAAATTCACCACATTAATTTAACTAACGTGACACATATAATTAAATTAATCTACCATAATTTCATCAATTAATTATTTAAATCAATAATTAAATCATGAAAAAATATTTATTTAATTCAATAAATATTCAATTTAAATTATAAAAATCTTGTTCGTCACAGTCAGCATCATCAACTTTTCTCGACCCTTTCTGCTTAAGGTGTCGGCTACAACATTCGCTTTTCCTGGGTGGTATAAGATATCACAATCATAATCCTTTGTTAACTCCATCCACCTTCTTTGGCGTATATTCAAGTCTTTCTGTGTGAAATAATACTTCAGACTCTTATGGTCTGTATATATTTCACACTTCTCCCCATAGAGATAGTGTCTCCAAATCTTTAAAGCGAATACCACCATAGCCAATTCCAAATCATGGGTTGGATATCCCTTCTCGTAATCTTTTAGTTGTCGTGACGCATACGCAATGACTCTGCCGTTTTGCATAAGCACACAGCCTAGCCCTTTATGCGACGCATCACTATATACCACAAAATTTCCTGTGTCATCCGGAAGGGACAACACAGGTGCTGTACTTAACCTTCTCTTAAGTTCTTGAAAACTTTCCTCACACTTCTCCGTCCAAACGAATTTCACAACTTTCCTAGTCAAATTCGTTAATGGAGTGGCGATCTTGGAAAAATCCTGAATAAATCTTCTATAGTAACCAGCTAATTCAAGAAAACTTCTTACTTCCGACGGTGTTTTCGGCTGATCCCAATTCATCACCGCTTCGACTTTGGAGGGATCCACCGAAATTTCGTCCTTATCAATCACATGTCCGAGAAATTGCACCCTTTCAATCCAGAATTCACACTTTGAGAATTTGGCATACAACTTCTCTCTTCTTAATACTTCTAACGTCAACTTCAAATGCTCAACATGTTCTTCCTTGGTCTTAGAATAGACCAATATATCATCAATAAAAACCACTACGAATTTGTCTAGAAACGGCTTGAACACTCCATTCATAAGGCCCATAAATGCGGCAGGCGCATTTGTTAGACCAAATGACATAACCAAAAATTCATAGTGACCATATCGTGTCCTAAATGCTGTCTTTGGGACATCTTCGGGCCTTACCTTCAACTGATGATAACCACTTCTCAGGTCTATCTTCGAGAAATATCTCGCTCCTTTTAATTGATCAAACAGATCATCAATCCTTGGCAACGGATACCTATTCTTAATGGTAACCTTGTTCAATTCTCTATAGTCAATGCAGAGTCGCATCGTTCCATCCTTCTTCTTAACAAATAATACCGGCGCTCCCCACGGTGATACGCTCGGTTGAATATATTTCTTGTCCAACAGCTCTTGTAGCTGTACCATCAATTCCTTCATTTCTACCGGAGCCATCCGGTACGGTGCTTTCGATATTGGAGCCGTTCCTGGCACCAAATCGATAACAAAATCTACTTCCCTGTCAGGCGGAAGTCCTGGCAGATCATCCGGGAAAACATCCACGAAGTCTCTTACGACTGGTATTTCTTCTAACTTTGGATTCTCTTTACGACTATCGACTATGTAGACTAAATACCCCACATAGCCTTGTCTTAATAACTTCCTAGCCGGCATCATCGTCAGACAACTCGCTTGTCTAGGCGACTTGCTGCCATAAAACACAACCTTTGACGGAGTCATAAGGTTAATACATTTCTTCTGGCAATCAATTACTGCTCCATAATTGAATAACCAATCCATTCCCAGGATAACGTCAAATTCCCCAAGTTTAATCGGGATAAGATCTACATTCATAACGTTACCCTTAATATCCACTCTACAGTTCTTGTGTATATACTTAACAGGAATTACTTCCTTGTTCGCAATCTCTATGTTCATAGGGATTTCTAATTCGTCTTTAAGCAATTCTAAATTTTTGCAAAGTCATCGGATATAAATGAACAAGTAGCACCCGAATCAAATAAAACATAAGCATTGACTTTATTGATCGGAATGATACCTGACACCACATCACGAGACTGCACAGCGTCTTGTATGGTCATGTTAAATGTCCTTGCAGTTGGTCGGTTTGTCAAAGTCGGTCCGGTAATGGTAAGAGGATTTCCACTATTATTTCCCTTATGTCCACCTGACCCTGCCCCTCCAGATGCCTTCTTTGGACAGTCTCTCGCCAAGTGATCCTTTGACCCACATATGTAGCAGGAGCCCTTCTTAGGGTTAGGGCAGTTAGGTGCTATGTGGCCTTCTTGACCACAATTGTAGAAAACTCTTTTTCCTTTCATGCAGACTCCCAAGTGAGTCTTCCCACAGGTTGGGCATGGTTCTAACTTTTTCTTCTGACTACCTTGCTGACTTACAGACGACGGGTTGTCATTCCATTTTCGTTTATGATTATTAGTTCCCCCTGTGTGACTGCCACTAGCCTTATTGTTTCCTTCACTATCATTCTTCTTCTTCTTTTGATCCTGATTGTACTTAGACACCGCTTCGCTTCCACCTTCAGCGAGAATTGCCTTCTCCAGAACTCCAGCAAAAGTGTTCAATTGAAACATTGACACCTTGCTATACAACCAGGGTTTCAGTCCCTGTTCAAAACGCCTAGCCTTTCTTTCGTCAGTATGCACCTGATATTGGGCAAACCTAGACAATTCGTTAAACTTTGCCGCGTAGTCGGGCACAGACATATTCCCCTGCTTTAACTCCAGAAATTGCACCTCCATTTGATTCTGGGAGCTGGTCAGGAAATACATCTCGAAAAACATTTCTTTAAACCTTTCCCAGGTTATTACACCTTCTCCTCCCCTGATTTTATTTGCCTGCCACCAGTAGCTGGCTTCTGATTTTAATATAAATGTCGCGTAGGCGGTCTTCTGGTCCTCCCTAACTCGGGCGACTTCAAAAATGTTCTCCATTTTTATAACCCAAGTTTGAGCTTCTATCGGGTTCGTGGAACCCTTAAAATCTGGCGGTCCCACTGCCTTAAAGTCTTTAAATGAGGTGTTCGGTGGAGCTTGAGGCTGATTGTTCATCGCTCCAGCTAACAGATTTACCAACTGCTGAACGGGGTTCGCATTGGCATCATTGTTGTTATTGGTTGACCCTTCTTGGGCTTGTCGACGATTTTGTCTCCTTCTTGGCGGCATATTTCTGTTAAGAATATATGCTCACTAGATCTTTATTCAATCTCTTAAATATTTAAGACTTAACTCAAATATTTAACATAACCACTTTAACTCTTTTCTTTTCAAATAACCTTTGATATTTTATTTAAATCAAAAGTTTTAAACATAGTACTATAGCATCTCTGCCATTTACTTCAACTATCCCAAGATAAAGAATCTTCAGGATCTAGTTTCTCAAAATATTTCTTTGTTTTTAATCACATCGGAATTTACATTAACTACTCCAAAGAGTATCACATAATGTTAAATACTTTAACATACTCACTTAACCCCTACCATTTTGAACAACTTTATTATTTTATTAAAACCAAAAGCTTTTAATACAATACGATAGCATTTCTGCAATTTACATCAACTATCCTGAAATAAAGTTTCGACAGGATTTACATTATCACAATATTCCTTTGTTTATAATCACATCGGAATTTACATTATTTACGATTATTTAAACATTAACAATATCATATTGTTCTATCACGGCCTACTAAGGCGTCGGACAGCTTCACTACGTTCCTCCTCTATAATGCGGGACATAGTCCTGCGATCTAACATATACCCAGGCAGTCCCTCGAACTGAATTGGATATCTCATAACTCGATCCTGGGCCTCATCCATTGCCCTCAGAAACGTGTAGCACGTCTCTGCAACCTTAACTCTCTTCGCACGCGCATCATCCTCTGCCAGATCTGCACGTCGTGCATTTCTCACCCAAGCTTCTTCCACTATGGCGAGTCTTTCAGATTTCTCTTTCAACTCATTCTTTAACTTGTCTCTCTCCTCTGTCTTCTGCTCAGTTTGGCCCTTCTCATGAACCAAATCCCACTCCACATTGCCAAGACGGGTGTGGAGTGTCTCGATCTCACCACCCTGAGCAACTGACTGCTCCCTCAACTCCTGAATTGTATCTCGTAACTCTACGTTGCTATCATACAATAAATCATACATATCAGCACTGACAGAGTTCGGTGGGAACTCCTCAAGGTTTTCCTCCTCCTCTTCCTCTTCAGGGTCTTCCTCCTCATCGGCTGCCTCAGCCGGGATCTCAACCTCCTCAGGGTCCTCCTCTGAGTCAATCTCTGGCTCATGCTCCTGACCAAAATCTGGAATCACAGGAGATGGCTCTGGCTGTACTAACTGCTCCCAGACAGTATGTATGTCCCGGGGCTCCTCATCTCTAGTCTCTAGGGCTACAACATCCCTGGGTTGACTAGCTCCTCCAGTATCTGACATCCTGACAAAATAAGTTTTAAGTCTTAGTTTTTACGTGATGTTAATCAATACTCTAACAAGTATGAACATATAAGCACATAGCACATAAGGTAATTTTATTATCTTTCTTAGAACTCAATCAGAGTTGTCATTACTATCTTCACAAAGGCTACTATCCTAAGGTTTTTCCCCCACCTAAGGTTCATAACCTACGGCTTTGATACCAACTTGTGACACCCCCAAATCCGGTATTTTAATTTCCACAGGATTTGGTGTTCACTGTTCCAATATCATACAACTATCTACCCATAAATAATGAAACTCATTTATTAGATAAATAAATCATCATCTTACATCATCTGAAGTAATAATACATCATAAATCCCAGGTTAAACTTAACCTTAAATCTCTGTTACGAAAACGTAAATAAATAAGTCTTAAGTCATCACACATAAATCTTGAACTTTAACATTCTTAACATCAACACAAGTCTTCAACACTTGTTAGCTTTTCCTTTGCCCTTGCTACTAGAAGGTACATCACTTCATTCATTATTAGCTGCAATGTTATTATGCAAGAGTGAGCACGGAGGCCCGCAAGTATAAAAATATGACAGAATAATAACATGCGAGTGAAAGAATTCTGAATAACAGAAAGCTCAACATTTGAATCAAGAATATTAATCAAGAGTCAAATTACTTCTCAACTTTTGAATCAAGAATATTAATTGAGAGTCAAATTACTTCTGAGGATCATTAAGACCTTGAACCGAGTCTTAGGTTGTCAAGTATATTAACCTTTCCAACCTTTAACAGTCATAAGACTATAGACTTTACTTCTCGTACTTAGGGAGATCAGCCCTTCGTACTGATACTGTGCACACTATCTTAATGCTTTAAGCATCTTCATTAATTTCCTATATTAGGGTTGTTCATCTCAGTTTGACATCAGAATCCGCACCAAATAAAGTTGGTTTGGATAACTCAATAAATGATATTCAAATTGAATATTAACTTCTCAAGGTATACAAACGAATAAGTATTGTACACTTAAATGATACTTTTAAAAGAATCATGGCATCTCATGTGAAATTCTAAACTTGGATATTCAAGAGTAAGAATTTGCTCAACAATAGTAATTAAGCATAGCAATTGCTTAATTTAAAGAGTTTAGTTTAGGAAACTTGCCCAACAAATAGTAAGTTAGGGATAGAAAACTTGTCTCGTGCACAAGCTACAATTATTTCTCATTTCTTTAATTACTCTTACCTATCACACATTTACAATATCAATTAATCACAAGTTCGATATGATTATTGATTTACAATAGTATTCTTCAAACTCATTAAGTTTTCAAATAATGGTTTACGTTGATTAATTAACTTGTTAATTAATCACATAACTTAAGTTATTAACTTGTATTAATAACTCATTACATACATAACATGTCTTCATATTAATTAGATTTAAAATAATGTCTTAATGTTTATAACACATTATTTAACCTTTACAAATAATAGTTTAAGTCACGTAATTAATTTATTAATTAATCACATAACATAAATTATTAAACTCATATCAATATTTTATTATATTTATACAACATGTGTTCATGTTCATTAGACTCAAAACACATTTCACAAATTTCCAACACTTAGCATTTTTTTTCAAAATTTTTGGACAGGAGCGGCCGCGCGCCATTTTGCCTTGCAGCCGGCGTGGCCGCGCGGTTGCGGAATTTCAGAATCTAAAGTTTGCGAACGAACACAGATTTTCTCCCATTTTCTCCCGATTCACATCATTACACTGATTAATAACGTTACCCATGAAGTATAAACTTCACAGAAACATTATACAACACTTATATCATGTTCTTAACAATCATAATCACATAGTTGCACAATCTAACACCATCAATTTCACTATTCTTCATAAATTTTATAAAATTTAATGAAAAATATATAATCTAACATTACGGATTTGTTACTACATCGAATCCACTCATTCCAATTCCATTCTCTTTATTTTAACATACAAAATCATATTCATGTGTTAATTTAAATATAAACATATGATTACCACATCTATTTCACCCATATGGGTTATTCCCCATATTCAACACTCTGTCTTTTATTAAACTCATTTATTAACAAAATTACTTGATGTAATCACTGTGAATCATGAATGTATAGCATAAAGTATATCATGGACATATGTTCATATATATATATATATATATATATATCTATGAAATCATCAATTGTCAACTTTCTCCATTTACAGAGGATTTTTAAAAAAAAACACGAAAAATGAAAAACTCTGTAAATCTTTGAAAATCCAATTAAGGCCATATTAAATAAAATTGATCCTTTAAAACATGATTATATGTTAGAAAAACACGTTATGAACCAAGTCCCTCTTGGTTCAATGGTAAAATAACTACTCATAAGGCTTTGAGTCCAAGAGGTCTTGGGATCCATTCCTGCATGTTAAGATTTCAGCTTGAATTAGCAACAACAAAAAAACACGTTATGATCCCATACCCATATAGATAAAGCCATATCGTAACCCAATTGGGAAACCCAATTTTCACAGAAAACTTAAAAGTACGTATTTAAGAAATCTTAATTTTGAAAACTTAAAAGAAGAATTACCCTTTTGGTATGAAGATAACACAATCACAGACAATACTTAAGATTTCTCAAATTCCTTTCTCTCAATCTCTTCTCCTTCTTCTCTCTGAAACTTTCTACGTTTTTCTTTCTCTGACTTCTCTAATTTCTTCTGATAAAATGACTTAGGAAGATAACGAACACATATATATAAATATATAATATATCCGTTGTAATATAACTCCCACAAGGGCCTTGTTTGGCTTCTTCTTCTTTTATTTTTCCATTTATTTTAATAAACTAATTTACTATATAGTTAATTGTCACATCACTTATTAATTAGTTAATTTTATTTAAATCAATTAAATAAAATAAGATAATTCACATTAAATCATATTGTCACATAATTAATATTTTTATTTATTAATTATGTTAATTCACTAATTCTTTAATTAAATATTAAATTAATTAAAGTAACATATGCTTATTTAATTAATTCAACTAATCAAATAAACTCAATTAATTAAATACTTTGAACTATTAAATCACTACACATTAATTTAATTAATGTAACACATATAGTTAAATTAATCTACCACAAATTCATGACTTAATTATTTAACTCAATAATTAAATCATTAAAAATATTTATTTATTTCAATAAATATTCAAATATCTTTACAAAATTCTCATTCGTCACAATGATAGTAATGTGATTGCTCCTTTTGATGCTAATCAAACTAGAACGAAGTTATAGGACTCCTAATCACCTCTTTCTTTGACAATTTTAGTTAACCAATGAAATAATAAGAAGGTCTCCTTCAATGATGACTTGTGTGAGATGTACGCATTGTTTTGAACGTGATAGTAATTGGATTGCTCCTTTTGATGCTCATCAAACTAAAACGAAGTTATAGGACTCCTAATCACCTATTTCTTTGACAATTTTAGAGAACCAATGAAACATTAAGAATGCCTCCCAAAATTAAGACTTGTGCGAGATTTGCGCATGGTTTTGAACGCGATAGTCATGGGTTTCTCCTTTTGACGCTAATCAAACTAGAACGAAGTAAAACAACTATTGATCACCTCTTTCTTTGTAAATTTGAAACAACCAATGAAACAATATGAAGGTCTACCTAAATGAAGACTTGTGTGAGATCTACGCATTGTTTTGGTCGCGATAGTGATGGAATTCCTTCTTTTGATGCTAATTTCAACTTGAACAAAGTAATAGGACTCAAAATCATAATATTTTGACAATTTGAGAGAACTAATGAAACAGTAAGAAGGTTTCCCTAAATGAAGACTTGTGTGAGATGTACGGATCGTTTTGAAGGCACTAGTGATAGGATTGTTCCTTTTGATGTAAATCAAACTCGAACGAAGTCATAGGACTCATAATCACCTCTTTCTTTGACAATTTGAGAGAACCAATGAAACAATAAGAAGGTCTCCCTAAATCAAGACATGTGTGAGATGTACGCATCATTTTTAACGCGATAGTCATGGGATTGTTCATTTTGATGCTAATCAAATTAGAACGAAGTAATAGGACTCCTAATCACCTCTTTCTTTGACAATTTAGAGAACCAATGAAACAATAAGTAGGTCTCCTTAAATGAGGACTTTTGTGAGATGTACTCATCGTTTTGAAAGTGATATTAATGGGATTGCTCCTTTTGATGTTAATCAAACTAGAACGAAGTTATAGGACTCCTAATCACCTCTTTCTTTGAACATTTTAGAGAACTAATGAAACAATAAGAAGGTCTCCTTAGATGAAGACTTTTGTGAGATGTACGCATCGTTTTGAAGATAATGTTAATGGGATTGCTCCTTTTGATGCTAATCAAACTAGAACGAAGTTATAGGACTCCTAATCACCTCTTTCTTTGAGAATTTTAGAGAACCAATGAAACATTAAGAATGTCTCCTTAAATGAAGACTTGTGTGAGATGTATATACGCATGGTTTTTAATGCGATAGTCATGGGTTTTTCTTTGACTCTAATCAAACTAGAACGAAGTAATACAACTATTGATCACCTCTTACTTTGTAAATTTAAAACTACCAGTGAAACAATATGAAGGTCTACCTGAATGAAGACTTGTGTGAGATCTACGCATCGTTTTGGATGCGATAGTTATGGAATTTCTTCTTTTGATGCTAATTTCAACTTGAACGAAGTAATAGGACTCAAAATCACAATACTTTGACAATTTGAGAGACTAATGAAATAGTAAGAAGGTTTTCCTAAATGAAGACTTTTGTGAGATGTACGGATCGTTTTGAAGGCATTATTGATAGGATTGTTCCTTTTGATGCTAATCAAACTAGAACGAAGTCATAGGACTCATAATCACCTCTTTCTTTGACAATTTGAGAGAACCAATGAAACAATAAGAAGGTCTCCCTAAATCAAGACTTGTGTGAGATGTACGCATCATTTTTAACGCGATAGTCATGGGATTGTTCATTTTGATGCTAATCAAATTAGAACGAAATAATAGGACTCCTAATCACCTCTTTCTTTGACAATTTAGAGAACCAATGAAACAATAAGTAGGTCTCCTTAAATGAAGACTTGTGCGAGAAGTACGTATCGTTTTGAACGTGATAGTAATGGGAATGTTCCTTTTGATGCTAATTAAACTAGAACGAAGTTATAGGACTCATAATCACTTTTTTTTGACAATTTTAGAAAACTAAATGAAACAATAAGAAGGTCTTCCTAAATGAATACTTGTGTGAGATGTACGGATCTTTTTGAAGGCACTAGTGATAGAATTGCTCCTTTTAATGCTAATCAAACTAGAATGAAGTCATAGGACTCATAATCACCTCCTTCTTTGATAATTTGAGAGATTCAATGAAACAATAAGAAGGTTTCCCTAAATTATAAAAACGTGTGTGAGATGTAGCATCGTTTTAAATGCGATAGTCATGGAATTGCTCCTTTTGATGCTAATCAAATTAGAACGAAGTAATAGGACTCCTAATCACCTCTTTCTGATTTAGCAAAAAAAACAAATCACCTCTTTCTTTGATAATTTTAGTGAACCAATGAAACATTAAGAATGTCTCCTTAAATGAAGACATGTGTGAGATGTACGCATCGTTTTGAACGTGATAGTAATGTGATTGCTCCTTTTGATGCTAATCAAACTAGAACGAAGTTATAGGACTCCTAATCACCTCTTTCTTTGACAATTTTAGTGAACCAATGAAATAATAAGAAGGTCTCCTTAAATGATGACTTGTGCGAGATGTACGCATTGTTTTGAACGTGATAGTAATGGGATTGCTCCTTTTGATGCTAATCAAACTAGAATGAAGTTATAGGACTCCTAATCACCTATTTATTTGACAATGTTAGAGAACCAATGAAACATTAAGAATGCCTCACAAAATGAAGACTTGTGTGAGATTTGCGCATGGTTTTGAACGCGATAGTCATGGGTTTCTCCTTTTGACGCTAATCAAACTAGAACGAAGTAATACAACTATTGATCACCTTTTTCTTTAATAAATTTGAAACAACCAATGAAACAATATGAAGGTCTACCTAAATGAAGACTTGTGTGAGATCTACGCATCGTTTTGGTCGCGATAGTAATGGAATTCCTTCTTTTGATGCTAATTTCAACTTGAACGAAGTAATAGGACTCAAAATCATAATATTTTGACAATTTGAGAGAACTAATGAAGCAGTAAGAAGGTTTCCCTAAATGAAGACTTGTGTGAGATGTACGGATCGTTTGAAGGCACTAGTGATAGGAATGTTCCTTTTGATGTAAATCAAACTAGAACGAAGTCATAGGACTCATAATCACCTCTTTCTTTTGCAATTTGAGAGAACCAGTGAAACAATAAGAAGGTCTCCCTAAATCAAGACTTGTGTGAGATGTACGCATCATTTTTAAAGCGATAGTCATGGGATTGTTTATTTTGATGCTAATCAAATTAGAACCAAGTAATAGGTCTCCTAATCACCTCTTTCTTTGACAATTTAGAGAACCAATGAAACAATAAGTAGGTCTCCTTAAATGAAGACTTGTGCGAGATGTACTCATCGTTTTGAAAGTGATAGTTATGTGATTGCTCCTTTTGATGCTAATCAAACTAGAACTAATTTATAGGGCTCCTAATCACCTCTTTCTTTGACAATTTTAGTGAAACAATGAAATAATAAGAAGGTCTCTTTAAATGAAGACTTGTGTGAGATGTAGGCATTGTTTTGAACGTGATAGTAATGGGATTGCTTATTCTGATGCTAATCAAACTAGAAGGAAGTTATAGGACTCCTAATCACCTATTTCTTTGACAATTTTAGAGAACCAATAAAACATTAAGAATGTCTCCCTAAATGAAGACTTGTGTGAGATGTATGTACGCATGGTTTTTAACGCGATAGTCATGGGTTTTTTTTTGACGCTAATCAAACTAGAACGAAGTAATACAACTATTGATCACCTCTTACTTTGTAAATTTAAAACAACCAGTGAAACAATATGAAGGTCTACCTAAATGAAGAATTGTGTGAGATCTACGCATCGTTTTGGATGCGATAGTTATGGAATTTCTTCTTTTGATGCTAATTTCAACTTGAACGAAGTAATAGGACTCAAAATCACAATATTTTGACAATTTGAGAGACTAATGAAATAGTAAGAAGGTTTTCCTAAATGAAGACTTTTGTGGGATGTACGGATCGTTTTGAAGGCATTAGTGATAGGATTGTTCTTTTTGATGCTAATTAAACTAGAACGAAGTCATAGGACTCATAATCAGCTCTTTCTTTGACAATTTGAGAGAACCAATGAAACAATAAGAAGGTCTCCCTAAATCAAGACTTGTGTGAGATGTACGCATCATTTTTAACGCGATAGTGATGGGATTGTTCATTTTGATGCTAATCAAATTAGAACGAAATAATAGGACTCCTAATCACCTCTTTCTTTGACAATTTGGAGAACCAATGAAACAATAATAGGTCTCCTTAAATGAAGACTTGTGCGAGAAGTACGTATCGTTTTGAACGTGATAGTAATGAGATTGTTCCTTTTGATGCTAATTAAACTAGAACGAAGTTATAGGACTCATAATCACCCCTTTTTTGACAATTTTAGAAAACCAAATGAAAAAATAAGAAGGTCTTCCTAAATGAATACTTGTGTGAGATGTACAGATCTTTTTGAAGGCACTAGTGATAGAATTGCTCCTTTGATGCTAATCAAACTAGAACGAAGTCATAGGACTCATAATCACCTCCTTCTTTGACAATTTGAGAGATTCAATGAAATAAAAATGGTCTCCCTAAATTATAAAGACGTGTGTGAGATGTACGCATCGTTTTAAACGCGATGGTCATGATGGGATTGCTCCTTTTGATTCTAATCAAATTAGAACAAAGTAATAGGACTCCTAATCACCTCTTTCTGATTTAAGAAAAAAAAATCACCTCTTTCTTTGACAATTTTAGTGAACCGATGAAACATTAAGAATGTCTCCTTAAATGAAGACGTGTGAGATGTACGCATCGTTTTGAACGTGATAGTAATGTGATTGCTCCTTTTGATGCTAATCAAATTAGAACGAAGTTATAGGACTCCTAATCACCTCTTTCTTTGACAATTTTAGTGAACCAATGAAATAATAAGAATGTCTCCTTAAATGAAGACTTGTGTGAGATGTAGGCATTGTTTTGAACGTGATAGTAATGGGATTGCTCCTTTTGATGTTAATCAAACTAGAACGAAGTTATAGGACTCCTAATCACCTATTTCTTTGACAATTTTAGAGAACCAATGAAACATTAAGAATGCCTCCCTAAATGAAGACTTGTGTGAGATGTACGCATGGTTTTGAACGCGATAGTCATGGATTTTTCCTTTTGACGCTAATCAAACTAAAACGAAGTAATACAACTATTGATCACCTCTTTCTTTGTAAATTTGAAACAACCAATGAAACAATATGAAGGTCTCCCTAAATGAAGACTTGTGTGAGATCTACGCATCGTTTTGGGCGCGATAGTGATGGAATTCCTTCTTTTGATGCTAATTTCAACTTGAACGAAGTAATAGGACTCAAAATCACAATATTTTGACAATTCGGGAGAGCTAATGAAACAGTAAGAAGGTTTCCTTAAATGAAGACTTGTGTGAGATGTACGAATCGTTTTGAAGGCACAAGTGATAGGATTGTTCCTTTTTATGCTAATCAAATTAGAACGAAGTCATAGGACTCATAATCACCTCTTTCTTTGACAATTTGAGAGAACCAATGAAACAATAAGAAGGTCTCCCTAAATCAAGACTTGTGTGAGATGTACGCATCATTTTTAACGCGATAGTCATGGGATTGTTCATTTTGATGCTAATCAAATTAGAACGAAGTAATAGGACTCCTAATCACCTCTTTCTTTGACAATTTAGAGAACCAATTAAATAATAAGTAGGTCCCCTTAAATGAAGACTTGTGCGAGAAGTACGTATCGTTTTGAACGTGATAGTAATGGGATTGTTTCTTTTGATGCTAATTAAACTAGAACGAAGTTATAGGACTCATAATCACCTCTTTTTTGACAATTTTAGAAAATCAAATGAAACAATAAGAAGGTCTTCCTAAATGAATACTTGTGTGAGATGTACGGATCTTTTTGAAGGCACTAGTGATAGAATTGCTCCTTTTGATGCTAATCAAACTAGAACGAAGTCATAGGACTCATAATCACCTCCTTCTTTGACAATTTAAGAGATTCAATGAAACAATAAGAAGGTCTCCCTAAATTATAAAGACGTGTGTGAGATGTAGCATCGTTTTAAACGCGATAGTCATGGAATTGCTCCTTTTGATGCTAATCAGATTAGAACGAAGTAATAGGATTCCTAATCACCTTTTTCTGATTTAGCAAAAAAAAATCACCTCTTTCTTTGACAATTTTCGTGAACCAATGAAACATTAAGAATGTCTCCTTAAATGAAGACATGTGTGAGACGTACGCATCGTTTTGAACGTGATAGTAATGTGATTGCTCCTTTTGATGCTAATCAAACTAGAACGAAGTTATAGGACTCCTAATCACCTCTTTCTTTGACAATTTTAGTTAACCAATGAAATAATAAGAAGGTCTCCTTAAATGATGACTTGTGTGAGATGTACGCATTATTTTGAACGTGATAGTAATGGGATTGCTCCTTTTGATGCTAATCAAACTAGAACGAAGTTATAGGACTCCTAATAACCTATTTCTTTGATAATTTTGGAGAACCAATTAAACATTAAGAATGCCTCCCTAAATGAAGACTTGTGTGAGATTTGCGCATGGTTTTGAACGCGATAGTCATGGGTTTCTCCTTTTGACGCTAATCAAACTAGAACGAAGTAATACAACTATTGATCACCTCTTTCTATATAAATTTGAAACAAACAATGAAACAATATGAATGTCTACCTAAATGAAGACTTGTGTGAGATCTACGCATCGTTTTGGTCGCGATAGTGATGGAATTCCTTCTTTTGATGCTAATTTCAACTTGAACGAAGTAATAGGACTCAAAATCATAATATTTTGACAATTTGAGAGAACTAATGAAACAGTAAGAAGGTTTTCCTAAATGAAGACTTGTGTGAGATTTACGGATCGTTTTGAAGGCACTAGTGATAGGATTGTTCCTTTTGATGTAAATCAAACTCGAACGAAGTCATAGGACTCATAATCACCTCTTTCTTTGACAATTTGAGAGAACCAATGAAACAATAAGAAGGTCTCCCTAAATCAAGACTTGTGTGAGATGTACGCATCATTTTTAACGCGATAGTCATGGGATTGTTCATTTTGATGCTAATCAAATTAGAACGAAGTAATAGGACTCCTAATCACCTCTTTCTTTGACAATTTAGAGAACCAATGAAACAATAAGTAGGTCTCCTTAAATGAAGACTTTTGTGAGATGTACTCATCGTTTTGAAAGTGATATTAATGGGATTGCTCCTTTTGATGCTAATCAAACTAGAACGAAGTTATAGGACTCCTAATCACCTCTTTCTTTGAACATTTTAGAGAACCAATGAAACAATAAGAAGGTCTCCTTAGATGAAGACTTTTGTGAGATGTACGCATCGTTTTGAAGATAATGTTAATGGGATTGCTCCTTTTGATGCTAATCAAACTAGAACGAAGTTATAGGACTCCTAATCACCTCTTTCTTTGACAATTTTAGAGAACCAATGAAACATTAAGAATGTCTCCTTAAATGAAGACTTGTGTGAGATGTATATACGCATGGTTTTTAATGCGATAGTCATGGGTTTTTCTTTGACGCTAATCAAACTAGAACGAAGTAATACAACTATTGATCACCTCTTACTTTGTAAATTTAAAACTACTAGTGAAACAATATGAAGGTCTACCTAAATGAAGACTTGTGTGAGATCTACGCATCGTTTTGGATGCGATAGTTATGGAATTTCTTCTTTTGATGCTAATTTCAACTTGAACGAAGTAATAGGACTCAAAATCACAATATTTTGACAATTTGAGAGACTAATGAAATAGTAAGAAGGTTTTCCTAAATGAAGACTTTTGTGAGATGTACGGATCGTTTTGAAGGCATTAGTGATAGGATTGTTCCTTTTGATGCTAATCAAACTAGAACGAAGTCATAGGACTCATAATCACCTCTTTCTTTGACAATTTGAGAGAACCAATGAAACAATAAGAAGGTCTCCCTAAATCAAGACTTGTGTGAGATGTACGCATCATTTTTAACGCGATAGTCATGGGATTGTTCATTTTGATGCTAATCAAATTAGAACGAAATACTAGGACTCCTAATCACCTCTTTCTTTGACAATTTAGAGAACCAATGAAACAATAAGTAGGTCTCCTTAAATGAAGACTTGTGCGAGAAGTACGTATCGTTTTGAACGTGATAGTAATGGGAATGTTCCTTTTGATGCTAATTAAACTAGAACGAAGTTATAGGACTCATAATCACCTTTTTTTGACAATTTTAGAAAACTAAATGAAACAATAAGAAGGTCTTCCTAAATGAATACTTGTGTGAGATGTACGGATCTTTTTGAAGGCACTAGTGATAGAATTGCTCCTTTTAATGCTAATCAAACTAGAACGAAGTCATAGGACTCATAATCACCTCCTTCTTTGACAATTTGAGAGATTCAATGAAACAATAAGAAGGTTTCCCTAAATTATAAAAACGTGTGTGAGATGTAGCATCGTTTTAAATGCGATAGTCATGGAATTGCTCCTTTTGATGCTAATCAAATTAGAACGAAGTAATAGGACTCCTAATCACCTCTTTCTGATTTAGCAAAAAAAAAAATTCACCTCTTTCTTTGATAATTTTAGTGAACCAATGAAACATTAAGAATGTCTCCTTAAATGAAGACGTGTGAGATGTACGCATCGTTTTGAACGTGATAGTAATGTGATTGCTCCTTTTGATGCTAATCAAACTAGAACGAAGTTATAGGACTCCTAATCACCTCTTTCTTTGAGAATTTTAGTGAACCAATGAAATAATAAGAAGGTCTCCTTAAATGATGACTTGTGTGAGATGTACGCATTGTTTTGAACGTGATAGTAATGGGATTGCTCCTTTTGATGCTAATCAAACTAGAATGAAGTTATAGGACTCCTAATCACCTATTTATTTGACAATGTTAGAGAACCAATGAAACATTAAGAATGCCTCCCAAAATGAAGACTTGTGTGAGATTTGCGCATGGTTTTGAACGCGATAGTCATGGGTTTCTCCTTTTGACGCTAATCAAACTAGAACGAAGTAATACAACTATTGATCACTTTTTTCTTTAATAAATTTGAAACAACCAATGAAACAATATGAAGGTCTACCTAAATGAAGACTTGTGTGAGATCTACGCATCGTTTTGGTCGCGATAGTAATGGAATTCCTTCTTTTGATGCTAATTTCAACTTGAACGAAGTAATAGGACTCAAAATCATAATATTTTGACAATTTGAGAGAACTAATGAAACAGTAAGAAGGTTTCCCTAAATGAAGACTTGTGTGAGATGTACGGATCGTTTTGAAGGCACTAGTGATAGGAATGTTCCTTTTGATGTAAATCAAACTAGAACGAAGTCATAGGACTCAAAATCACCTCTTTCTTTTGCAATTTGAGAGAACCAGTGAAACAATAAGAAGGTCTCCCTAAATCAAGACTTGTGTGAGATGTACGCATCATTTTTAAAGCGATAGTCATGGGATTGTTTATTTTGATGCTAATCAAATTAGAACGAAGTAATAGGTCTCCTAATCACCTCTTTCTTTGACAATTTAGAGAACCAATGAAACAATAAGTAGGTCTCCTTAAATGAAGACTTGTGCAAGAAGTAAGCATCGTTTTGAACGTGATAGTTATGTGATTGCTCCTTTTGATGCTAATCAAACTAGAACTAATTTATAGGACTCCTAATCACCTCTTTCTTTGACAATTTTAGTGAAACAATGAAATAATAAGAAGGTCTCTTTAAATGAAGACTTGTGTGAGATGTAGGCATTGTTTTGAACGTGATAGTAATGGGATTGCTTATTCTGATGCTAATCAAACTAGAAAGAAGTTATAGGACTCCTAATCACCTATTTCTTTGACAATTTTAGAGAACCAATAAAACATTAAGAATGTCTCCCTAAATGAAGAATTGTGTGAGATGTATGTACGCATGGTTTTTAACGCGATAGTCATGGGTTTTTTTTTTACGCTAATCAAACTAGAACGAAGTAATACAACTATTGATCACCTCTTACTTTGTAAATTTAAAACTACCAGTGAAACAATATGAAGGTTTACCTAAATGAAGACTTGTGTGAGATCTACGCATCGTTTTGGATGCGATAGTTATGGAATTTCTTCTTTTGATGCTAATTTCAACTTGAACGAAGTAATAGGACTCAAAATCACAATATTTTGACAATTTGAGAGACTAATGAAATAGTAAGAAGGTTTTTCTAAATGAAGACTTTTGTGGGATGTACGGAGCGTTTTGAAGGCATTAGTGATAGGATTGTTCTTTTTGATGCTAATTAAACTAGAACGAAGTCATAGGACTCATAATCAGCTCTTTCTTTGACAATTTGAGAGAACCAATGAAACAATAAGAAGGTCTCCCTAAATCAAGACTTGTGTGAGATGTACGCATCATTTTTAACGCGATAGTCATGGGATTGTTCATTTTGATGCTAATCAAATTAGAACGAAGTAATAGGACTCCTAATCACCTCTTTCTTTGACAATTTAGAGAACCAATGAAACAATAAGTAGGTCTCCTTAAATGAGGACTTTTGTGAGATGTACTCATCGTTTTGAAAGTGATATTAATGGGATTGCTCCTTTTGATGCTAATCAAACTAGAACGAAGTTATAGGACTCCTAATCACCTCTTTCTTTGAACATTTTAGAGAACTAATGAAACAATAAGAAGGTCTCCTTAGATGAAGACTTTTGTGAGATGTACGCATCGTTTTGAAGATAATGTTAATGGGATTGCTCCTTTTGATGCTAATCAAACTAGAACGAAGTTATAGGACTCCTAATCACCTCTTTCTTTGAGAATTTTAGAGAACCAATGAAACATTAAGAATGGCTCCTTAAATGAAGACTTGTGTGAGATGTATATACGCATGGTTTTTAATGCGATAGTCATGGGTTTTTCTTTGACTCTAATCAAACTAGAACGAAGTAATACAACTATTGATCACCTCTTACTTTGTAAATTTAAAACTACTAGTGAAACAATATGAAGGTCTACCTAAATGAAGACTTGTGTGAGATCTACGCATCGTTTTGGATGCGATAGTTATGGAATTTCTTCTTTTGATGCTAATTTCAACTTGAACGAAGTAATAGGACTCAAAATCACAATATTTTGACAATTTGAGAGACTAATGAAATAGTAAGAAGGTTTTCCTAAATGAAGACTTTTGTGAGATGTACGGATCGTTTTGAAGGCATTAGTGATAGGATTGTTCCTTTTCATGCTAATCAAACTAGAACGAAGTCATAGGACTCATAATCACCTCTTTCTTTGACAATTTGAGAGAACCAATGAAACAATAAGAAGGTCTCCCTAAATCAAGACTTGTGTGAGATGTACGCATCATTTTTAACGCGATAGTCATGGGATTGTTCATTTTGATGCTAATCAAATTAGAACGAAATACTAGGACTCCTAATCACCTCTTTCTTTGACAATTTAGAGAACCAATGAAACAATAAGTAGGTCTCCTTAAATGAAGACTTGTGCGAGAAGTACGTATCGTTTTGAACGTGATAGTAATGGGAATGTTCCTTTTGATGCTAATTAAACTAGAACGAAGTTATAGGACTCATAATCACTTTTTTTTGACAATTTTAGAAAACTAAATGAAACAATAAGAAGGTCTTCCTAAATGAATACTTGTGTGAGATGTACGGATCTTTTTGAAGGCACTAGTGATAGAATTGCTCCTTTTAATGCTAATCAAACTAGAACGAAGTCATAGGACTCATAATCACCTCCTTCTTTGACAATTTGAGAGATTCAATGAAACAATAAGAAGGTTTCCCTAAATTATAAAAACGTGTGTGAGATGTAGCATCGTTTTAAATGCGATAGTCATGGAATTGCTCCTTTTGATGCTAATCAAATTAGAACGAAGTAATAGGACTCCTAATCACCTCTTTCTGATTTAGCAAAAAAAACAAATCACCTCTTTCTTTGATAATTTTAGTGAACCAATGAAACATTAAGAATGTCTCCTTAAATGAAGACATGTGTGAGATGTACGCATCGTTTTGAACGTGATAGTAATGTGATTGCTCCTTTTGATGCTAATCAAACTAGAACGAAGTTATAGGACTCCTAATCACCTCTTTCTTTGACAATTTTAGTGAACCAATGAAATAATAAGAAGGTCTCCTTAAATGATGACTTGTGCGAGATGTACGCATTGTTTTGAACGTGATAGTAATGGGATTGCTCCTTTTGATGCTAATCAAACTAGAATGAAGTTATAGGACTCCTAATCACCTATTTATTTGACAATGTTAGAGAACCAATGAAACATTAAGAATGCCTCACAAAATGAAGAATTGTGTGAGATTTGCGCATGGTTTTGAACGCGATAGTTATGGGTTTCTCCTTTTGACGCTAATCAAACTAGAACGAAGTAATACAACTATTGATCACCTTTTTCTTTAATAAATTTGAAACAACCAATGAAACAATATGAAGGTCTACCTAAATGAAGACTTGTGTGAGATCTACGCATCGTTTTGGTCGCGATAGTAATGGAATTCCTTCTTTTGATGCTAATTTCAACTTGAACGAAGTAATAGGACTCAAAATCATAATATTTTGACAATTTGAGAGAACTAATGAAGCAGTAAGAAGTTTCCCTAAATGAAGACTTGTGTGAGATGTACGGATCGTTTTGAAGGCACTAGTGATAGGAATGTTCCTTTTGATGTAAATCAAACTAGAACGAAGTCATAGGACTCATAATCACCTCTTTCTTTTGCAATTTGAGAGAACCAGTGAAACAATAAGAAGGTCTCCCTAAATCAAGACTTGTGTGAGATGTACGCATCATTTTTAAAGCGATAGTCATGGGATTGTTTATTTTGATGCTAATCAAATTAGAACCAAGTAATAGGACTCCTAATCACCTCTTTCTTTGACAATTTAGAGAACCAATGAAACAATAAGTAGGTCTCCTTAAATGAAGACTTGTGCGAGAAGTAAGCATCGTTTTGAACGTGATAGTTATGTGATTGCTCCTTTTGATGCTAATCAAACTAGAACTAATTTATAGGACTCCTAATCACCTCTTTCTTTGACAATTTTAGTGAAACAATGAAATAATAAGAAGGTCTATTTAAATGAAGATTTGTGTGAGATGTAGGCATTGTTTTGAACGTGATAGTAATGGGATTGCTTATTCTGATGCTAATCAAACTAGAAGGAAGTTATAGGACTCCTAATCACCTATTTCTTTGACAATTTTAGAGAACCAATAAAACATTAAGAATGTCTCCCTAAATGAAGACTTGTGTGAGATGTATGTACGCATGGTTTTTAACGCGATAGTCATGGGTTTTTTTTTGACGCTAATCAAACTAGAACGAAGTAATACAACTATTGATCACCTCTTACTTTGTAAATTTAAAACAACCAGTGAAACAATATGAAGGTCTACCTAAATGAAGAATTGTGTGAGATCTACGCATCGTTTTGGATGCGATAGTTATGGAATTTCTTCGTTTGATGCTAATTTCAACTTGAACGAAGTAATAGGACTCAAAATCACAATATTTTGACAATTTGAGAGACTAATGAAATAGTAAGAAGGTTTTCCTAAATGAAGACTTTTGTGGGATGTACGGATCGTTTTGAAGGCATTAGTGATAGGATTGTTCTTTTTGATGCTAATTAAACTAGAACGAAGTCATAGGACTCATAATCAGCTCTTTCTTTGACAATTTGAGAGAACCAATGAAACAATAAGAAGGTCTCCCTAAATCAAGACTTGTGTGAGATGTACGCATCATTTTTAACGCGATAGTGATGGGATTGTTCATTTTGATGCTAATCAAATTAGAACGAAATAATAGGACTCCTAATCACCTCTTTCTTTGACAATTTAGAGAACCAATGAAACAATAATAGGTCTCCTTAAATGAAGACTTGTGCGAGAAGTACGTATCGTTTTGAACGTGATAGTAATGAGATTGTTCCTTTTGATGCTAATTAAACTAGAACGAAGTTATAGGACTCATAATCACCCCTTTTTTGACAATTTTAGAAAACCAAATGAAAAAATAAGAAGGTCTTCCTAAATGAATACTTATGTGAGATGTACAGATCTTTTTGAAGGCACTAGTGATAGAATTGCTCCTTTTGATGCTAATCAAACTAGAACGAAGTCATAGGACTCATAATCACCTCCTTCTTTGACAATTTGAGAGATTCAATGAAATAAAAATGGTCTCCCTAAATTATAAAGACGTGTGTGAGATGTACACATCGTTTTAAACGCGATGGTCATGATGGGATTGCTCCTTTTGATTCTAATCAAATTAGAACGAAGTAATAGGACTCCTAATCACCTCTTTCTGATTTAAGAAAAAAAAATCACCTCTTTCTTTGACAATTTTAGTGAACCGATGAAACATTAAGAATGTCTCCTTAAATGAAGACGTGTGAGATGTACGCATCGTTTTGAACGTGATAGTAATGTGATTGCTCCTTTTGATGCTAATCAAACTAGAACGAAGTTATAGGACTCCTAATCACCTCTTTCTTTGACAATTTTAGTGAACCAATGAAATAATAAGAATGTCTCCTTAAATGAAGACTTGTGTGAGATGTAGGCATTGTTTTGAACGTGATAGTAATGGGATTGCTCCTTTTGATGTTAATCAAACTAGAACGAAGTTATAGGACTCCTAATCACCTATTTCTTTGACAATTTTAGAGAACCAATGAAACATTAAGAATGCCTCCCTAAATGAAGACTTGTGTGAGATGTACGCATGGTTTTGAACGCGATAGTCATGGATTTTTCCTTTTGACGCTAATCAAACTAAAACGAAGTAATACAACTATTGATCACCTCTTTCTTTGTAAATTTGAAACAACCAATGAAACAATATGAAGGTCTCCCTAAATGAAGACTTGTGTGAGATCTACGCATCGTTTTGGGCGCGATAGTGATGGAATTCCTTCTTTTGATGCTAATTTCAACTTGAACGAAGTAATAGGACTCAAAATCACAATATTTTGACAATTTGGGAGAGCTAATGAAACAGTAAGAAGGTTTCCTTAAATGAAGACTTGTGTGAGATGTACGAATCGTTTTGAAGGCACAAGTGATAGGATTGTTCCTTTTTATGCTAATCAAATTAGAACGAAGTCATAGGACTCATAATCACCTCTTTCTTTGACAATTTGAGAGAACCAATGAAACAATAAGAAGGTCTCCCTAAATCAAGACTTGTGTGAGATGTACGCATCATTTTTAACGCGATAGTCATGGGATTGTTCATTTTGATGCTAATCAAATTAGAACGAAGTAATAGGACTCCTAATCACCTCTTTCTTTGACAATTTAGAGAACCAATTAAATAATAAGTAGGTCCCCTTAAATGAAGACTTGTGCGAGAAGTACGTATCGTTTTGAACGTGATAGTAATGGGATTGTTTCTTTTGATGCTAATTAAACTAGAACGAAGTTATAGGACTCATAATCACCTCTTTTTTGACAATTTTAGAAAATCAAATGAAACAATAAGAAGGTCTTCCTAAATGAATACTTGTGTGAGATGTACGGATCTTTTTGAAGGCACTAGTGATAGAATTGCTCCTTTTGATGCTAATCAAACTAGAACGAAGTCATAGGACTCATAATCACCTCCTTCTTTGACAATTTAAGAGATTCAATGAAACAATAAGAAGGTCTCCCTAAATTATAAAGACGTGTGTGAGATGTAGCATCGTTTTAAACGCGATAGTCATGGAATTGCTCCTTTTGATGCTAATCAGATTAGAACGAAGTAATAGGATTCCTAATCACCTTTTTCTGATTTAGCAAAAAAAAATCACCTCTTTCTTTGACAATTTTCGTGAACCAATGAAACATTAAGAATGTCTCCTTAAATGAAGACATGTGTGAGACGTACGCATCGTTTTGAACGTGATAGTAATGTGATTGCTCCTTTTGATGCTAATCAAACTAGAACGAAGTTATAGGACTCCTAATCACCTCTTTCTTTGACAATTTTAGTTAACCAATGAAATAATAAGAAGGTCTCCTTAAATGATGACTTGTGTGAGATGTACGCATTATTTTGAACGTGATAGTAATGGGATTGCTCCTTTTGATGCTAATCAAACTAGAACGAAGTTATAGGACTCCTAATAACCTATTTCTTTGATAATTTTGGAGAACCAATTAAACATTAAGAATGCCTCCCTAAATGAAGACTTGTGTGAGATTTGCGCATGGTTTTGAACGCGATAGTCATGGGTTTCTCCTTTTGACGCTAATCAAACTAGAACGAAGTAATACAACTATTGATCACCTCTTTCTATATAAATTTGAAACAAACAATGAAACAATATGAATGTCTACCTAAATGAAGACTTGTGTGAGATCTACGCATCGTTTTGGTCGCGATAGTGATGGAATTCCTTCTTTTGATGCTAATTTCAACTTGAACGAAGTAATAGGACTCAAAATCATAATATTTTGACAATTTGAGAGAACTAATGAAACAGTAAGAAGGTTTTCCTAAATGAAGACTTGTGTGAGATGTACGGATCGTTTTGAAGGCACTAGTGATAGGATTGTTCCTTTTGATGTAAATCAAACTCGAACGAAGTCATAGGACTCATAATCACCTCTTTCTTTGACAATTTGAGAGAACCAATGAAACAATAAGAAGGTCTCCCTAAATCAAGACTTGTGTGAGATGTACGCATCATTTTTAACGCGATAGTCATGGGATTGTTCATTTTGATGCTAATCAAATTAGAACGAAGTAATAGGACTCCTAATCACCTCTTTCTTTGACAATTTAGAGAACCAATGAAACAATAAGTAGGTCTCCTTAAATGAAGACTTTTGTGAGATGTACTCATCGTTTTGAAAGTGATATTAATGGGATTGCTCCTTTTGATGCTAATCAAACTAGAACGAAGTTATAGGACTCCTAATCACCTCTTTCTTTGAACATTTTAGAGAACCAATGAAACAATAAGAATCTCCTTAGATGAAGACTTTTGTGAGATGTACGCATCGTTTTGAAGATAATGTTGATGGGATTGCTCCTTTTGATGCTAATCAAACTAGAACGAAGTTATAGGACTCCTAATCACCTCTTTCTTTGACAATTTTAGAGAACCAATGAAACATTAAGAATGTCTCCTTAAATGAAGACTTGTGTGAGATGTATATACGCATGGTTTTTAATGCGATAGTCATGGGTTTTTCTTTGACGCTAATCAAACTAGAACGAAGTAATACAACTATTGATCACCTCTTACTTTGTAAATTTAAAACTACCAGTGAAACAATATGAAGGTCTACCTAAATGAAGACTTGTGTGAGATCTACGCATCGTTTTGGATGCGATAGTTATGGAATTTCTTCTTTTGATGCTAATTTCAACTTGAACGAAGTAATAGGACTCAAAATCACAATATTTTGACAATTTGAGAGACTAATGAAATAGTAAGAAGGTTTTCCTAAATGAAGACTTTTGTGAGATGTACGGATCGTTTTGAAGGCATTAGTGATAGGATTATTCCTTTTGATGCTAATCAAACTAGAACGAAGTCATAGGACTCATAATCACCTCTTTCTTTGACAATTTGAGAGAACCAATGAAACAATAAGAAGGTCTCCCTAAATCAAGACTTGTGTGAGATGTACGCATCATTTTTAACGCGATAGTCATGGGATTGTTCATTTTGATGCTAATCAAATTAGAACGAAATACTAGGACTCCTAATCACCTCTTTCTTTGACAATTTAGAGAACCAATGAAACAATAAGTAGGTCTCCTTAAATGAAGACTTGTGCGAGAAGTACGTATCGTTTTGAACGTGATAGTAATGGGAATGTTCCTTTTGATGCTAATTAAACTAGAACGAAGTTATAGGACTCATAATCACCTTTTTTTGACAATTTTAGAAAACTAAATGAAACAATAAGAAGGTCTTCCTAAATGAATACTTGTGTGAGATGTACGGATCTTTTTGAAGGCACTAGTGATAGAATTGCTCCTTTTAATGCTAATCAAACTAGAACGAAGTCATAGGACTCATAATCACCTCCTTCTTTGACAATTTGAGAGATTCAATGAAACAATAAGAAGGTTTCCCTAAATTATAAAAACGTGTGTGAGATGTAGCATCGTTTTAAATGCGATAGTCATGGAATTGCTCCTTTTGATGCTAATCAAATTAGAACGAAGTAATAGGACTCCTAATCACCTCTTTCTGATTTAGCAAAAAAAAAAATTCACCTCTTTCTTTGATAATTTTAGTGAACCAATGAAACATTAAGAATGTCTCCTTAAATGAAGACGTGTGAGATGTACGCATCGTTTTGAACGTGATAGTAATGTGATTGCTCCTTTTGATGCTAATCAAACTAGAACGAAGTTATAGGACTCCTAATCACCTCTTTCTTTGACAATTTTAGTGAACCAATGAAATAATAAGAAGGTCTCCTTAAATGATGACTTGTGTGAGATGTACGCATTGTTTTGAACGTGATAGTAATGGGATTGCTCCTTTTGATGCTAATCAAACTAGAATGAAGTTATAGGACTCCTAATCACCTATTTATTTGACAATGTTAGAGAACCAATGAAACATTAAGAATGCCTCCCAAAATGAAGACTTGTGTGAGATTTGCGCATAGTTTTGAACGCGATAGTCATGGGTTTCTCCTTTTGACGCTAATCAAACTAGAACGAAGTAATACAACTATTGATCACCTTTTTCTTTAATAAATTTGAAACAACCAATGAAACAATATGAAGGTCTACCTAAATGAAGACTTGTGTGAGATCTATGCATCGTTTTGGTCGCGATAGTAATGGAATTCCTTCTTTTGATGCTAATTTCAACTTGAACGAAGTAATAGGACTCAAAATCATAATATTTTGACAATTTGAGAGAACTAATGAAACAGTAAGAAGGTTTCCCTAAATGAAGACTTGCGTGAGATGTACGGATCGTTTTGAAGGCACTAGTGATAGGAATGTTCCTTTTGATGTAAATCAAACTAGAACGAAGTCATAGGACTCATAATCACCTCTTTCTTTTGCAATTTGAGAGAACCAGTGAAACAATAAGAAGGTCTCCCTAAATCAAGACTTGTGTGAGATGTACGCATCATTTTTAAAGCGATAGTCATGGGATTGTTTATTTTGATGCTAATCAAATTAGAACCAAGTAATAGGACTCCTAATCACCTCTTTCTTTGACAATTTAGAGAACCAATGAAACAATAAGTAGGTCTCCTTAAATGAAGACTTGTGCGAGAAGTAAGCATCGTTTTGAACGTGATAGTTATGTGATTGCTCCTTTTGATGCTAATCAAACTAGAACTAATTTATAGGACTCCTAATCACCTCTTTCTTTGACAATTTTAGTGAAACAATGAAATAATAAGAAGGTCTCTTTAAATGAAGATTTGTGTGAGATGTAGGCATTGTTTTGAACGTGATAGTAATGGGATTGCTTATTCTGATGCTAATCAAACTAGAAGGAAGTTATAGGACTCCTAATCACCTATTTCTTTGACAATTTTAGAGAACCAATAAAACATTAAGAATGTCTCCCTAAATGAAGACTTGTGTGAGATGTATGTACGCATGGTTTTTAACGCGATAGTCATGGGTTTTTTTTGACGCTAATCAAACTAGAACGAAGTAATACAACTATTGATCACCTCTTACTTTGTAAATTTAAAACTACCAGTGAAACAATATGAAGGTCTACCTAAATGAAGAATTGTGTGAGATCTACGCATCGTTTTGGATGCGATAGTTATGGAATTTCTTCTTTTGATGCTAATTTCAACTTGAACGAAGTAATAGGACTCAAAATCACAATATTTTGACAATTTGAGAGACTAATGAAATAGTAAGAAGGTTTTCCTAAATGAAGACTTTTGTGGGATGTACGGATCGTTTTGAAGGCATTAGTGATAGGATTGTTCTTTTTGATGCTAATTAAACTAGAACGAAGTCATAGGACTCATAATCAGCTCTTTCTTTGACAATTTGAGAGAACCAATGAAACAATAAGAAGGTCTCCCTAAATCAAGACTTGTGTGAGATGTACGCATCATTTTTAACGCGATAGTGATGGGATTGTTCATTTTGATGCTAATCAAATTAGAACGAAATAATAGGACTCCTAATCACCTCTTTCTTTGACAATTTAGAGAACCAATGAAACAATAATAGGTCTCCTTAAATGAAGACTTGTGCGAGAAGTACGTATCGTTTTGAACGTGATAGTAATGAGATTGTTCCTTTTGATGCTAATTAAACTAGAACGAAGTTATAGGACTCATAATCACCCCTTTTTTGACAATTTTAGAAAACCAAATGAAAAAATAAGAAGGTCTTCCTAAATGAATACTTGTGTGAGATGTACAGATCTTTTTGAAGGCACTAGTGATAGAATTGCTCCTTTTGATGCTAATCAAACTAGAACGAAGTCATAAGACTCATAATCACCTCCTTCTTTGACAATTTGAGAGATTCAATGAAATAAAAATGGTCTCCCTAAATTATAAAGACGTGTGTGAGATGTACGCATCGTTTTAAACGCGATGGTCATGATGGGATTGCTCCTTTTGATTCTAATCAAATTAGAACAAAGTAATAGGACTCCTAATCACCTCTTTCTGATTTAAGAAAAAAAAAATCACCTCTTTCTTTGACAATTTTAGTGAACCGATGAAACATTAAGAATGTCTCCTTAAATGAAGACGTGTGAGATGTACGCATCGTTTTGAACGTGATAGTAATGTGATTGCTCCTTTTGATGCTAATCAAACTAGAACGAAGTTATAGGACTCCTAATCACCTCTTTCTTTGACAATTTTAGTGAACCAATGAAATAATAAGAAGGTCTCCTTAAATGATGACTTGTGTGAGATGTACGCATTGTTTTGAACGTGATAGTAATGGGATTGCTCCTTTTGATGCTAATCAAACTAGAACGAAGTTATAGGACTCCTAATAACCTATTTCTTTGATAATTTTGGAGAACCAATTAAACATTAAGAATGCCTCCCTAAATGAAGACTTGTGTGAGATTTGCGCATGGTTTTGAACGCGATAGTCATGGGTTTCTCCTTTTGACGCTAATCAAACTAGAACGAAGTAATACAACTATTGATCACCTCTTTCTATATAAATTTGAAACAAACAATGAAACAATATGAATGTCTACCTAAATGAAGACTTGTGTGAGATCTACGCATCGTTTTGGTCGCGATAGTGATGGAATTCCTTCTTTTGATGCTAATTTCAACTTGAACGAAGTAATAGGACTCAAAATCATAATATTTTGACAATTTGAGAGAACTAATGAAACAGTAAGAAGGTTTTCCTAAATGAAGACTTGTGTGAGATGTACGGATCGTTTTGAAGGCACTAGTGATAGGATTGTTCCTTTTGATGTAAATCAAACTCGAACGAAGTCATAGGACTCATAATCACCTCTTTCTTTGACAATTTGAGAGAACCAATGAAACAATAAGAAGGTCTCCCTAAATCAAGACTTGTGTGAGATGTACGCATCATTTTTAACGCGATAGTCATGGGATTGTTCATTTTGATGCTAATCAAATTAGAACGAAGTAATAGGATTCCTAATCACCTCTTTCTTTGACAATTTAGAGAACCAATGAAACAATAAGTAGGTCTCCTTAAATGAAGACTTTTGTGAGATGTACTCATCGTTTTGAAAGTGATATTAATGGGATTGCTCCTTTTGATGCTAATCAAACTAGAACGAAGTTATAGGACTCCTAATCACCTCTTTCTTTGAACATTTCAGAGAACCAATGAAACAATAAGAAGGTCTCCTTAGATGAAGACTTTTGTGAGATGTACGCATCGTTTTGAAGATAATGTTAATGGGATTGCTCCTTTTGATGCTAATCAAACTAGAACGAAGTTATAGGACTCCTAATCACCTCTTTCTTTGACAATTTTAGAGAACCAATGAAACATTAAGAATGTCTCCTTAAATGAAGACTTGAGTGAGATGTATATACGCATGGTTTTTAATGCGATAGTCATGGGTTTTTCTTTGACGCTAATCAAACTAGAACGAAGTAATACAACTATTGATCACCTCTTACTTTGTAAATTTAAAACTACTAGTGAAACAATATGAAGGTCTACCTAAATGAAGACTTGTGTGAGATCTACGCATCGTTTTGGATGAGATAGTTATGGAATTTCTTCTTTTGATGCTAATTTCAACTTGAACGAAGTAATAGGACTCAAAATCACAATATTTTGACAATTTGAGAGACTAATGAAATAGTAAGAAGGTTTTCCTAAATGAAGACTTTTGTGAGATGTACGGATCGTTTTGAAGGCATTAGTGATAGGATTGTTCCTTTTGATGCTAATCAAACTAGAACGAAGTCATAGGACTCATAATCACCTCTTTCTTTGACAATTTGAGAGAACCAATGAAACAATAAGAAGGTCTCCCTAAATCAAGACTTGTGTGAGATGTACGCATCATTTTTAACGCGATAGTCATGGGATTGTTCATTTTGATGCTAATCAAATTAGAACGAAATACTAGGACTCCTAATCACCTCTTTCTTTGACAATTTAGAGATCCAATGAAACAATAAGTAGGTCTCCTTAAATGAACACTTGTGCGAGAAGTACGTATCGTTTTGAACGTGATAGTAATAGGAATGTTCCTTTTGATGCTAATTAAACTAGAACGAAGTTATAGGACTCATAATCACCTTTTTTTGACAATTTTAGAAAACTAAATGAAACAATAAGAAGGTCTTCCTAAATGAATACTTGTGTGAGATGTACGGATCTTTTTGAAGGCACTAGTGATAGAATTGCTCCTTTTAATGCTAATCAAACTAGAACGAAGTCATAGGACTCATAATCACCTCCTTCTTTGACAATTTGAGAGATTCAATGAAACAATAAGAAGGTTTCCCTAAATTATAAAAACGTGTGTGAGATGTAGCATCGTTTTAAATGCGATAGTCATGGAATTGCTCCTTTTGATGCTAATCAAATTAGAACGAAGTAATAGGACTCCTAATCACCTCTTTCTGATTTAGCAAAAAAAAAAATTCACCTCTTTCTTTGATAATTTTAGTGAACCAATGAAACATTAAGAATGTCTCCTTAAATGAAGACGTGTGAGATGTACGCATCGTTTTGAACGTGATAGTAATGTGATTGCTCCTTTTGATGCTAATCAAACTAGAACGAAGTTATAGGACTCCTAATCACCTCTTTCTTTGAGAATTTTAGTGAACCAATGAAATAATAAGAAGGTCTCCTTAAATGATGACTTGTGTGAGATGTACGCAATGTTTTGAACGTGATAGTAATGGGATTGCTCCTTTTGATGCTAATCAAACTAGAATGAAGTTATAGGACTCCTAATCACCTATTTATTTGACAATGTTAGAGAACCAATGAAACATTAAGAATGCCTCCCAAAATGAAGACTTGTGTGAGATTTGCGCATGGTTTTGAACGCGATAGTCATGGGTTTCTCCTTTTGACGCTAATCAAACTAGAACGAAGTAATACAACTATTGATCACCTTTTTCTTTAATAAATTTGAAACAACCAATGAAACAATATGAAGGTCTACCTAAATGAAGAATTGTGTGAGATCTACGCATCGTTTTGGTCGCGATAGTAATGGAATTCCTTCTTTTGATGCTAATTTCAACTTGAACGAAGTAATAGGACTCAAAATCATAATATTTTGACAATTTGAGAGAACTAATGAAACAGTAAGAAGGTTTCCCTAAATGAAGACTTGTGTGAGATGTACGGATCGTTTTGAAGGCACTAGTGATAGGATTGTTCCTTTTGATGTAAATCAAACTAGAACGAAGTCATAGGACTCATAATCACCTCTTTCTTTTGCAATTTGAGAGAACCAGTGAAACAATAAGAAGGTCTCCCTAAATCAAGACTTGTGTGAGATGTACGCATCATTTTTAAAGCGATAGTCATGGGATTGTTTATTTTGATGCTAATCAAATTAGAACGAAGTAATAGGTCTCCTAATCACCTCTTTCTTTGACAATTTAGAGAACCAATGAAACAATAAGTAGGTCTCCTTAAATGAAGACTTGTGCAAGAAGTAAGCATCGTTTTGAACGTGATAGTTATGTGATTGCTCCTTTTGATGCTAATCAAACTAGAACTAATTTATAGGACTCCTAATCACCTCTTTCTTTGACAATTTTAGTGAAACAATGAAATAATAAGAAGGTCTCTTTAAATGAAGACTTGTGTGAGATGTAGGCATTGTTTTGAACGTGATAGTAATGGGATTGCTTATTCTGATGCTAATCAAACTAGAAAGAAGTTATAGGACTCCTAATCACCTATTTCTTTGACAATTTTAGAGAACCAATAAAACATTAAGAATGTCTCCCTAAATGAAGAATTGTGTGAGATGTATGTACGCATGGTTTTTAACGCGATAGTCATGGGTTTATTTTTACGCTAATCAAACTAGAACGAAGTAATACAACTATTGATCACCTCTTACTTTGTAAATTTAAAACTACCAGTGAAACAATATGAAGGTCTACCTAAATGAAGACTTGTGTGAGATCTACGCATCGTTTTGGATGCGATAGTTATGGAATTTCTTCTTTTGATGCTAATTTCAACTTGAACGAAGTAATAGGACTCAAAATCACAATATTTTGACAATTTGAGAGACTAATGAAATAGTAAGAAGGTTTTTCTAAATGAAGACTTTTGTGGGATGTACGGATCGTTTTGAAGGCATTAGTGATAGGATTGTTCTTTTTGATGCTAATTAAACTAGAACAAAGTCATAGGACTCATAATCACCTCTTTCTTTGACAATTTGAGAGAACCAATGAAACAATAAGAAGGTCTCCCTAAATCAAGACTTGTGTGAGATGTACGCATCATTTTTAACGCGATAGTGATGGGATTGTTCATTTTGATGCTAATCAAATTAGAACGAAATAATAGGACTCCTAATCACCTCTTTCTTTGACAATTTAGAGAACCAATGAAACAATAATAGGTCTCCTTAAATGAAGACTTGTGCGAGAAGTACGTATCGTTTTGAACGTGATAGTAATGAGATTGTTCCTTTTGATGCTAATTAAACTAGAACGAAGTTATAGGACTCATAATCACCTCTTTTTTTGACAATTTTAGAAAACCAAATGAAAAAATAAGAAGGTCTTCCTAAATGAATACTTGTTTGAGATGTACAGATCATTTTGAAGGCACTAGTGATAGAATTGCTCCTTTTGATGCTAATCAAACTAGAATGAAGTCATAGGACTCATAATCACCTCCTTCTTTGATAATTTCAAAGATTCAATGAAACAATAAGAAGGTTTTCCTAAATTATAAAGACGTGTGTGAGATGTACGCATCGTTTTAAACGCGATGGTAATGATGGGATTGCTCCTTTTGATTCTAATCAAATTAGAACGAAGTAATAGGACTCCTAATCACCTCTTTCTGATTTAAGAAAAAAAAACACCTCTTTCTTTGACAATTTTAGTGAACCGATGAAACATTAAGAATGTCTCCTTAAATGAAGACGTGTGAGATGTACGCATCGTTTTGAACGTGATAGTAATGTGATTGCTCCTTTTGATGCTAATCAAACTGGAACGAAGTTATAGGACTCCTAATCACCTCTTTCTTTGACAATTTTAGTGAACCAATGAAATAATAAGAATGTCTCCTTAAATGAAGACTTGTGTGAGATGTAGGCATTGTTTTGAACGTGATAGTAATGGGATTGCTCCTTTTTATGTTAATCAAACTAGAACGAAGTTATAGGACTCCTAATCACCTATTTCTTTGACAATTTTAGAGAACCAATGAAACATTAAGAATGCCTCCCTAAATGAAGACTTGTGTGAGATGTACGCATGGTTTTGAACGCGATAGTCATGGATTTTTCCTTTTGACGCTAATCAAACTAAAACGAAGTAATACAACTATTGATCACCTCTTTCTTTGTAAATTTGAAACAACCAATGAAACAATATGAAGGTCTCCCTAAATGAAGACTTGTGTGAGATCTACGCATCGTTTTGGGCGCGATAGTGATGGAATTCCTTCTTTTGATGCTAATTTCAACTTGAACGAAGTAATAGGACTCAAAATCACAATATTTTGACTATTCGGGAGAGCTAATGAAACAGTAAGAAGGTTTCCTTAAATGAAGACTTGTGTGAGATGTACGAATCGTTTTGAAGGCACAAGTGATAGGATTGTTCCTTTTTATGCTAATCAAATTAGAACGAAGTCATAGGACTCATAATCACCTCTTTCTTTAACAATTTGAGAGAACCAATGAAACAATAAGAAGGTCTCCCTAAATCAAGACTTGTGTGAGATGTACGCATCATTTTTAACGCGATAGTCATGGGATTGTTCATTTTGATGCTAATCAAATTAGAACGAAGTAATAGGACTCCTAATCACCTCTTTCTTTGACAATTTAGAGAACCAATTAAATAATAAGTAGGTCCCCTTAAATGAAGACTTGTGCGAGAAGTACGTATCGTTTTGAACGTGATAGTAATGGGATTGTTTCTTTTGATGCTAATTAAACTAGAACGAAGTTATAGGACTCATAATCACCTCTTTTTTGACAATTTTAGAAAATCAAATGAAACAATAAGAAGGTCTTCCTAAATGAATACTTGTGTGAGATGTACGGATCTTTTTGAAGGCACTAGTGATAGAATTGCTCCTTTTGATGCTAATCAAACTAGAACGAAGTCATAGGACTCATAATCACCTCCTTCTTTGACAATTTAAGAGATTCAATGAAACAATAAGAAGGTCTCCCTAAATTATAAAGACGTGTGTGAGATGTAGCATCGTTTTAAACGCGATAGTCATGGAATTGCTCCTTTTGATGCTAATCAGATTAGAACGAAGTAATAGGATTCCTAATCACCTTTTTCTGATTTAGCAAAAAAAAAAATCACCTCTTTCTTTGACAATTTTCGTGAACCAATGAAACATTAAGAATGTCTCCTTAAATGAAGACATGTGTGAGACGTACGCATCGTTTTGAACGTGATAGTAATGTGATTGCTCCTTTTGATGCTAATCAAACTAGAACGAAGTTATAGGACTCCTAATCACCTCTTTCTTTGACAATTTTAGTTAACCAATGAAATAATAAGAAGGTCTCCTTAAATGATGACTTGTGTGAGATGTACGCATTGTTTTGAACGTGATAGTAATGGGATTGCTCCTTTTGATGCTAATCAAACTAGAACGAAGTTATAGGACTCCTAATAACCTATTTCTTTGATAATTTTGGAGAACCAATTAAACATTAAGAATGCCTCCCTAAATGAAGACTTGTGTGAGATTTGCGCATGGTTTTGAACGCGATAGTCATGGGTTTCTCCTTTTGACGCTAATCAAACTAGAACGAAGTAATACAACTATTGATCACCTCTTTCTATATAAATTTGAAACAAACAATGAAACAATATGAATGTCTACCTAAATGAAGACTTGTGTGAGATCTACGCATCGTTTTGGTCGCGATAGTGATGGAATTCCTTCTTTTGATGCTAATTTCAACTTGAACGAAGTAATAGGACTCAAAATAATAATATTTTGACAATTTGAGAGAACTAATGAAATAGTAAGAAGGTTTTCCTAAATGAAGACTTGTGTGAGATGTACGGATCGTTTTGAAGGCACTAGTGATAGGATTGTTCCTTTTGATGTAAATCAAACTAGAACGAAGTCATAGGACTCATAATCACCTCATTCTTTGATAATTTGAGAGAACCAATGAAACAATAAGAAGGTTTTCCTAAATCAAGACTAGTGTGAGATGTACGCATCATTTTTAACGCGATAGTCATGGGATTGTTCATTTTGATGCTAATCAAATTAGAACGAAGTAATAGGACTCCTAATCACCTCTTTCTTTGACAATTTAGAGAACCAATGAAACAATAAGTAGGTCTTCTTAAATGAACACTTGTGCGAGAAGTAAGCATCGTTTTGAACGTGCAAGTTATGTGATTGCTCCTTTTGATGCTAATCAAACTAGAACGAATTTATAGGACTCCTAATCACCTGTTTCTTTGACAATTTTAGTGTAATAATGAAATAATAAGAAGGTCTCCTTGAATGAAAACTTGTGTGAGATGTAGGCATCGTTTTGAACGTGATAGTAATGGGATTGATTATTCTGATGCTAATCAAACTAGAAAGAAGTTATAGGACTCCTAATCACCTATTTCTTTGACAATTTTAGAGAACCAATGAAACATTAAGAATGTCTCCCTAAATGAAGACTTGTGTGAGATGTATGTACGCATGGTTTTTAACGCGATAGTCATGATTTTTTTTTGACACTAATCAAACTAGAACGAAGTAATACAACTATTGATCACCTCTTACTTTGTAAATTTGAAACTACCAGTGAAACAATATGAAGGTCTACCTAAATGATGACTTATGTGAGATCTACGCATCGTTTTGGACGCGATAGTTATGGAATTTCTTCTTTTGATGCTAATTTCAACTTTAACGAAGTAATAGGACTCAAAATCACAATATTTTGACAATTTGAGAGAACTAATGAAACAGTAAGAAGGTTTTCTTAAATGAAGACTTGTGTGAGATGTACGGATCGTTTTGAAGGCACAAGTGATAGGATTGTTCCTTTTGATGCTAATCAAATTAGAACGAAGTCATAGGACTCATAATCACATCTTTCTTTGACAATTTGAGAGAACCAATGAAACAATAAGAAGGTCTCCCTAAATCAAGACTTGTGTGAGATGTACGCATCATTTTTAACGCGATAGTTATGGGGTTGTTCATTTTGATGCTAATCAAATTAGAACGAAGTAATAGGACTCCTAATCACCTCTTTTTTTGACAATTTAGAGAACCAATGAAACAATAAGTAGGTCTCCTTAAATGAAGACTTGTGCGAGAAGTACGTATCGTTTTGAATGTGATAGTAATGGGATTGTTCCTTTTGATGCTAATTAAACTACAACGAAGTTATAGGACTCATAATCACCTCTTTTTTGACAATTTAGAAAACCAAATGAAACAATAAGAAGGTCTTCCTAAATGAATACTTGTGCGAGATGTACGGATCTTTTTGAAGGCATTAGAGATTGAATTGCTCCTTTTGATGCTAATCAAACTAGAATGAAGTCATAGGACTCATAATCACCTCCTTCTTTGATAATTTCAAAGATTCAATGAAACAATAAGAAGGTTTTCCTAAATTATAAAGACTTGTGTGAGATGTACGCATCGTTTTAAACGCGATAGTCATAGGATTGCTCTTTTTAATGCTAATCAAGCTAGAACGAATTAATAGGACTCCTAATCATTTCTTTTTGATTTAGCAAAAAAAATCACCTCTTTCTTTGATAATTTTAGTGAACCAATGAAACAATAAGAAGGTCTCCTTAAATGAAGACATGTGTGAGATGTACGCATCGTTTTGAACGTGATAGTAATGTGATTGCTCCTTTTGAAGCTAATCAAAATAGAACAAAGTTACAGGACTTCTAATCACCTCTTTCTCTGACAATTTTAGTGGACCAATGAAATAATAAGGTCTCCTTCAATGAAGACTTGTGTGAGATGTAGGCATTATTTTGAACGTGATAGTAATGGGATTGCTCCTTTTGATGCTAATCAAACTAGAACGAAGTTATAGGACTCCTAATCACCTATTTCTTTGACAATTTTAGAGAACCAATAAAACATTAAGAATGTCTCCCTAAATGAAGACTTGTGTGAGATGCACGTTTTGAACGCGATAGTTCTGAGTTTCTCCTTTTGACGCTAATCAAACTAGAACGAAGTAATACAAGTATTGATCACCTATTTCTTTGTAAATTTGAATCAACCAATGAAATAATATGAATGTCTACCTAAATGAAGACTTGTGTGAGATCTACGCATCGTTTTGGCCCGATAGTTATGGAATTTCTTCTTTTGATGCTAATTTCAAGTTGAACGAAGTAATAGGACTCAAAATCATAATATTTTGCCAATTTGAGAGACAATTGAAACAGTAATAAAGGTTTTCCTAAATGAAGACTTTTGTGAGATATACGTATCGTTTTGAAGGCATTAGTGATAGGATTGTTCCTTATGATGCTAATCAAACAAGAACGAAGTCATAGGACTCATAATCACCTCTTTCTTTGACAATTTGGGAGAACCAATGAAACCATAAGAAGGTCTCCCTAAATCAAGACTTGTGTTAGATGTACGCATCATTTTTAATGCGATAGTCATGGGATTGTTCATTTTGGTGCTAATCAAATTAGAACGAAATAATAGGACTCCTAATCACCTCTTTCTTTGACAATTTAGAGAACCAATGAAATAATAAGTAGGTCTCCTTAAATGAAGACTTGTGCGAGAAGTACGCATCGTTTTGAACGTGATAGAAATGGGATTGTTTCTTTTGATGCAAATTAAACTAGAACGAAGTTACAGGACTTATAATCACCTCTTTTTTTGACAATTTTAGAAAACCAAATGAAACAATAAGAAGGTCTTCCTAAATGAATACTTGTGTGAGATATACGGATCTTTTTGAAGGCACTAGTGATAGAATTGCTTCTTTTGATGCTAATCAAACTAGAACCCATAGGACTCATAATCACCTCTTTCTTTGACAATTTGGGAGATTCAAAGAAACAATAAGATGGTCTCCCTAAAATATAAAGACGTGTGAGATGTACGCATCGTTTTAAACGCGATAGTCATGGGATTGCTCCTTTTCTTGCTAATCAAATTAGAACGAAGTAATAGGACTCCTAATCAACACTTTCTGATTTAGCAAAAAAAAATATCACCTCTTTCTTTGACAGTTTTAGTGAACCAATGAAACAATAAGAATATCTCCCTAAATGAAGACATGTGTGAGATGTACGCATCGTTTTGAACCTGATAGTAATGTGATTGCTCTTTTAGATGCTAATCAAACTAGAACGAAGTTATAGGACTCCTAATCACCTCATTCTTTGACAATTTTAGTGAACCAATGAAATAATAAGAAGGTCTCCCTAAATCAATACTTGTGTGAGATGTACGCATCATTTTTAACGCGATAGTCATGGGATTGTTCATTTTGATGCTAATCAAATTATTACGAAATAATAGGACTCCTAATCACCTCTTTCTTTGACAATTTAGAGAACCAATGAAACAATAAGTAGGTCTCCTTAAATGAAGACTTGTGCGAGAAGTACATATCGTTTTGAACGTGATAATAATTGGATTGTTCCTTTTGATGCTAATTAAACTAGAACGAAGTTATAGGACTCATAATCACCTCTTTTTTGACAATGTTAGAAAACCAAATGAAACAATAAGAAGGTCTTCCTAAATGAATACTTGTGTGAGATGTACGGATCTTTTTGAAGGCACTAGTGATAGAATTGCTCCTTTTGATGCTAATCAAACTAGAACGAAGTCATAGGACTCATAATCACCTCCTCCTTTGACAATTTGAGAGATTCAATGAAATAATAAGAAAGTCTCCCTAAATTATAAAGACGTGTGTGAGATGTAGCATCGTTTTAAACGCGATAGTCATGGAATTGCTCCTTTTGATGCTAATCAAATTAGAGCGAAGTAATAAGACTCCTAATCACCTCTTTCTAATTTAGCAAAAAAAAAATCACCTCTTTCTTTGACCATTTTAGTGAACCAATGAAACATTAAGAATGTCTCCTTAAACGAAGACATGTGTGAGATGTACGCATCGTTTTGAACGTGATAGTAATGTGATTGCTCCTTTTGATGCTAATCAAACTAGAACGAAGTTATAGGACTCCTAATCACCTCTTTCTTTGACAATTTTAGTGAACCAATGAAATAATAAGAAGGTCTCCTTAAATGATGACTTGTGTGAGATGTACGCATCGTTTTGAATATGATAGTAATGGGATTGCTCCTTTTGATGCTAATCAAACTAGAGCGAAGTTATAGGACTCCTAACCACCTATTTCTTTGACAATTTTAGAGAACTAATGAAACATTAAGAATGCCTCCCTAAATGAAGACTTGTGTGAGATTTGCGCATGGTTTTGAACGCGATAGTCATGGGTTTCTCCTTTTGACGCTAATCAAACTAGAACGAAGTAATACAACTATTGATCACAGCTTTCTTTGTAAATTTGAAACAACCAATGAAACAATATGAAGGTCTACCTAAATGAAGACTTGTGTGAGATCTACGCATCGTTTTGGTCGCGATAGTGATGAAATTCCTTCTTTTAATGCTAATTTTAACTTGAACGAAGTAATAGGACTCAAAATCATAATATTTTGACAATTTGCGAGAACTAATGAAACAGTAAGAAGGTTTCCCTAAATGAAGACTTGTAAGAGATGTACGGATCGTTTTGAAGGCGCTAGTGATTGGATTGTTACTTTTAATGTAAATCAAACTAGAACGAAGTCATAGGACTCATAATCACCTCATTCTTTGACAATTTGAGAGAACCAATGAAACAATTAGAAGGACTCTCTAAATCAAGACTTGTGTGAGATGTACGCATCATTTTTAACGCGATAGTCATGGGATTGTTCATTTTGATGCTAATCAAATTAGAACGAAGTAATATGACTCCTAATCACCTCTTCCTTTGACAATTTAGAGAACCAATGAAACAATAAGTAGGTCTCCTTAAATGAAGACTTGTGCGAGAAGTACGCATAGTTTTGAACGTGATAGTAATGTGATTGCTCCTTTTGATGCTAATCAAACTAGAACAAATTTATAGGACTCCTAATCACCTCTTCCTTTGACAATTTTAGTGAAACAATGAAATAATAAGAAGGTCTCCTTAAATGAAGACTTGTGTGAGATGTAGGCATTATTTTGAACGTGATAGTAATGGGATTGCTTATTCTGATGCTAATCAAACTAGAAAGAAGTTATAGGACTCCTAATCACCTATTTCTTTGACAATTTTAGAGAACCAATGAAACATTAAGAATGTCTCCCTAAATGAAGACTTGTGTGAGATGTATGTACGCATGGTTTTTAACGCGATAGTCATGGGTTTTTTTTTTGACGCTAATCAAACTAGAACGAAGTAATACAACTATTGATCACCTCTTACTTTGTAAATTTAAAACTACCAGTGAAACAATATGAAGGTCTACCTAAATGAAGACTTGTGTGAGATCTACGCATCGTTTTGGATGCGATAGTTATGGAATTTCTTCTTTTGATGCTAATTTCAACTTGAACGAAGTAGTAGGACTCAAAATCACAATATTTTGACAATTTGAGAGACTAATGAAATAGTAAGAAGGTTTTTCTAAATGAAGACTTTTGTGGGATGTACGGATCGTTTTGAAGGTATTAGTGATAGGATTGTTCTTTTTGATGCTAATTAAACTAGAACAAAGTCATAGGACTCATAATCACCTCTTTCTTTGACAATTTGAGAGAACCAATGAAACAATAAGAAGGTCTCCCTAAATCAAGACTTGTGTGAGATGTACGCATCATTTTTAACGCGATAGTGATGGGATTGTTCATTTTGATGCTAATCAAATTAGAACGAAATAATAGGACTCCTAATCACCTCTTTCTTTGACAATTTAGAGAACCAATGAAACAATAATAGGTCTCCTTAAATGAAGACTTGTGCGAGAAGTACGTATCGTTTTGAACGTGATAGTAATGAGATTGTTCCTTTTGTGCTAATTAAACTAGAACGAAGTTATAGGACTCATAATCACCTCTTTTTTTGACAATTTTAGAAAACCAAATGAAAAAATAAGAAGGTCTTCCTAAATGAATACTTGTTTGAGATGTACAGATCATTTTGAAGGCACTAGTGATAGAATTGCTCCTTTTGATGCTAATCAAACTAGAACGAAGTCATAGGACTCATAATCACCTCCTTCTTTGATAATTTGAGAGATTCAATGAAATAAAAATGGTCTCCCTAAATTATAAAGACGTGTGTGAGATGTACGCATCGTTTTAAACGCGATGGTCATGATGGGATTGCTCCTTTTGATTCTAATCAAATTAGAACGAAGTAATAGGACTCCTAATCACCTCTTTCTGATTTAAGAAAAAAAAACACCTCTTTCTTTGACAATTTTAGTGAACCGATGAAACATTAAGAATGTCTCCTTAAATGAAGACGTGTGAGATGTACGCATCGTTTTGAACGTGATAGTAATGTGATTGCTCCTTTTGATGCTAATCAAACTGGAACGAAGTTATAGGACTCCTAATCACCTCTTTCTTTGACAATTTTAGTGAACCAATGAAATAATAAGAATGTCTCCTTAAATGAAGACTTGTGTGAGATGTAGGCATTGTTTTGAACGTGATAGTAATGGGATTGCTCCTTTTGATGTTAATCAAACTAGAACGAAGTTATAGGACTCCTAATCACCTATTTCTTTGACAATTTTAGAGAACCAATGAAACATTAAGAATGCCTCCCTAAATGAAGACTTGTGTGAGATGTACGCATGGTTTTGAACGCGATAGTCATGGATTTTTCCTTTTGACGCTAATCAAACTAAAACGAAGTAATACAACTATTGATCACCTCTTTCTTTGTAAATTTGAAACAACCAATGAAACAATATGAAGGTCTCCCGAAATGAAGACTTGTGTGAGATCTACGCATCGTTTTGGACGCGATAGTGATGGAATTCCTTCTTTTGATGCTAATTTCAACTTGAACGAAGTAATAGGACTCAAAATCACAATATTTTGACAATTCGAGAGAGCTAATGAAACAGTAAGAAGGTTTCCTTAAATGAAGACTTGTGTGAGATGTACGAATCGTTTTGAAGGCACAAGTGATAGGATTGTTCCTTTTTATGCTAATCAAACTAGAACGAAGTTATAGGACTCCTAATCACCTCATTCTTTGACAATTTTAGTGAACCAATGAAATAATAAGAAGGTCTCCCTAAATCAAGACTTGTGTGAGATGTACGCATCATTTTTAACGCGATAGTCATGGGATTGTTCATTTTGATGCTAATCAAATTATTACGAAATAATAGGACTCCTAATCACCTCTTTCTTTGACAATTTAGAGAACCAATGAAACAATAAGTAGGTCCCCTTAAATGAAGACTTGTGCGAGAAGTACGTATCGTTTTGAACGTGATAGTAATGTGATTGTTTCTTTTGATGCTAATTAAACTAGAACGAAGTTATAGGACTCATAATCACCTCGTTTTTGACAATTTTAGAAAATCAAATGAAACAATAAGAAGGTCTTCCTAAATGAATACTTGTGTGAGATGTACGGATCTTTTTGAAGGCACTAGTGATAGAATTGCTCCTTTTGATGCTAATCAAACTAGAACGAAGTCATAGGACTCATAATCACCTCCTTTTTTGACAATTTAAGAGATTCAATGAAACAATAAGAAGGTCTCCCTAAATTATAAAGACGTGTGTGAGATGTAGCATCGTTTTAAACGCGATAGTCATGGAATTGCTCCTTTTGATGCTAATCAGATTAGAACGAAGTAATAGGATTCCTAATCACCTTTTTCTGATTTAGCAAAAAAAAATCACCTCTTTCTTTGACAATTTTCGTGAACCAATGAAACATTAAGAATGTCTCCTTAAATGAAGACATGTGTGAGACGTACGCATCGTTTTGAACGTGATAGTAATGTGATTGCTCCTTTTGATGCTAATCAAACTAGAACGAAGTTATAGGACTCCTAATCACCTCTTTCTTTGACAATTTTGGTTAACCAATGAAATAATAAGAAGGTCTCCTTAAATGATGACTTGTGTGAGATGTACGCATTGTTTTGAACGTGATAGTAATGGGATTGCTCCTTTTGATGCTAATCAAACTAGAACGAAGTTATAGGACTCCTAATAACCTATTTCTTTGATAATTTTGGAGAACCAATTAAACATTAAGAATGCCTCCCTAAATGAAGACTTGTGTGAGATTTGTGCATGGTTTTGAACGCGATAGTCATGGGTTTCTCCTTTTGACGCTAATCAAACTAGAACGAAGTAATACAACTATTGATCACCTCTTTCTATATAAATTTGAAACAAACAATGAAACAATATGAATGTCTACCTAAATGAAGACTTGTGTGACATCTACGCATCGTTTTGGTCGCGATAGTGATGGAATTCCTTCTTTTGATGCTAATTTCAACTTGAACGAAGTAGTAGGACTCAAAATCATAATATTTTGACAATTTGAGAGAACTAATGAAATAGTAAGAAGGTTTTCCTAAATGAAGACTTGTGTGAGATGTACGGATCGTTTTGAAGGCACTAGTGATAGGATTGTTCCTTTTGATGTAAATCAAACTAGAACGAAGTCATAGGACTCATAATCACCTCATTCTTTGATAATTTGAGAGAACCAATGAAACAATAAGAAGGTTTTTCTAAATCAAGACTTGTGTGAGATGTACGCATCATTTTTAACGCGATAGTCATGGGATTGTTCCTTTTGATGCTAATCAAATTAGAACGAAGTAATAGGACTCCTAATCACCTCTTTCTTTGACAATTTAGCGAACCAATGAAACAATAAGTAGGTCTCCTTAAATGAAGACTTGTGCGAGAAGTAAGCATCGTTTTGAACGTGCAAGTTATGTGATTGCTCCTTTTGATGCTAATCAAACTAGAACGAATTTATAGGACTCCTAATCACCTGTTTCTTTGACAATTTTAGTGTAATAATGAAATAATAAGAAGGTCTCCTTAAATGAAAACTTGTGTGAGATGTAGGCATCGTTTTGAACGTGATAGTAATGGGATTGATTATTCTGATGCTAATCAAACTAGAAAGAAGTTATAGGACTCCTAATCACCTATTTCTTTGACAATTTTAGAGAACCAATGAAACATTAAGAATGTCTCCCTAAATGAAGACTTGTGTGAGATGTATGTACGCATGGTTTTTAACGCGATAGTCATGATTTTTTTTTGACACTAATCAAACTAGAACGAAGTAATACAACTATTGATCACCTCTTACTTTGTAAATTTGAAACTACCAGTGAAACAATATGAAGGTCTACCTAAATGATGACTTATGTGAGATCTACGCATCGTTTTGGACGCGATAGTTATGGAATTTCTTCTTTTGATGCTAATTTCAACTTTAACGAAGTAATAGGACTCAAAATCACAATATTTTGACAATTTGAGAGAACTAATGAAACAGTAAGAAGGTTTTCTTAAATGAAGACTTGTGTGAGATGTACGGATCGTTTTGAAGGCACAAGTGATAGGATTGTTCCTTTTGATGCTAATCAAATTAGAACGAAGTCATAGGACTCATAATCACATCTTTCTTTGATAATTTGAGAGAACCAATGAAACAATAAGAAGGTCTCCCTAAATTAAGACTTGTGTGAGATGTACGCATCATTTTTAACGCGATAGTTATGGGGTTGTTCATTTTGATGCTAATCAAATTAGAACGAAGTAATAGGACTCCTAATCACCTCTTTTTTTGACAATTTAGAGAACCAATGAAACAATAAGTAGGTCTCCTTAAATGAAGACTTGTGCGAGAAGTACGTATCGTTTTGAATGTGATAGTAATGGGATTGTTCCTTTTGATGCTAATTAAACTACAACGAAGTTATAGGACTCATAATCACCTCTTTTTTGACAATTTAGAAAACCAAATGAAACAATAAGAAGGTCTTCCTAAATGAATACTTGTGCGAGATGTACGGATCTTTTTGAAGGCATTAGAGATTGAATTGCTCCTTTTGATGCTAATCAAACTAGAATGAAGTCATAGGACTCATAATTACCTCCTTCTTTGACAATTTCAAAGATTCAATGAAACAATAAGAAGGTTTTCCTAAATTATAAATACTTGTGTGAGATGTACGCATCGTTTTAAACGCGATAGTCATAGGATTGCTCTTTTTAATGCTAATCAAGCTAGAACGAATTAATAGGACTCCTAATCATTTCTTTCTAATTTAGCAAAAAAAATCACCTCTTTCTTTGATAATTTTAGTGAACCAATGAAACAATAAGAAGGTCTCCTTAAATGAAGACATGTGTGAGATGTACGCATCGTTTTGAACGTGATAGTAATGTGATTGCTCCTTTTGAAGCTAATCAAAATAGAACAAAGTTACAGGACTTCTAATCACCTCTTTCTCTGACAATTTTAGTGGACCAATGAAATAATAAGGTCTCCTTCAATGAAGACTTGTGTGAGATGTAGGCATTATTTTGAACGTGATAGAAATGGGATTGCTCCTTTTGATGCTAATCAAACTAGAACGAAGTTATAGGACTCCTAATCACCTATTTCTTTGACAATTTTAGAGAACCAATGAAACATTAAGAATGTCTCCCTAAATGAAGACTTGTGTGAGATGTACGTTTTGAACGCGATAGTTCTGAGTTTCTCCTTTTGACGCTAATCAAACTAGAACGAAGTAATACAAGTATTGATCACCTATTTCTTTGTAAATTTGAATCAACCAATGAAATAATATGAATGTCTACCTAAATGAAGACTTGTGTGAGATCTACGCATCGTTTTGGCCCGATAGTTATGGAATTTCTTCTTTTGATGCTAATTTCAAGTTGAACGAAGTAATAGGACTCAAAATCATAATATTTTGCCAATTTGAGAGACAATTGAAACAGTAATAAAGGTTTTCCTAAATGAAGACTTTTGTGAGATATACGTATCGTTTTGAAGGCATTAGTGATAGGATTGTTCCTTATGATGCTAATCAAACAAGAACGAAGTCATAGGACTCATAATCACCTCTTTCTTTGACAATTTGGGAGAACCAATGAAACCATAAGAAGGTCTCCCTAAATCAAGACTTGTGTTAGATGTACGCATCATTTTTAATGCGATAGTCATGGGATTGTTCATTTTGGTGCTAATCAATTAGAACGAAATAATAGGACTCCTAATCACCTCTTTCTTTGACAATTTAGAGAACCAATGAAATAATAAGTAGGTCTCCTTAAATGAAGACTTGTGCGAGAAGTACGCATCGTTTTGAACGTGATAGTAATGGGATTGTTTCTTTTGATGCAAATTAAACTAGAACGAAGTTACAGGACTTATAATCACCTCTTTTTTTGACAATTTTAGAAAACCAAATGAAACAATAAGAAGGTCTTCCTAAATGAATACTTGTGTGAGATATACGGATCTTTTTGAAGGCACTAGTGATAGAATTGCTTCTTTTGATGCTAATCAAACTAGAACCCATAGGACTCATAATCACCTCTTTCTTTGACAATTTGAGAGATTCAAAGAAACAATAAGATGGTCTCCCTAAAATATAAAGACGTGTGAGATGTACGCATCGTTTTAAACGCGATAGTCATAGGATTGCTCCTTTTCTTGCTAATCAAATTAGAGCGAAGTTATAGGACTCCTAATCAACACTTTCTGATTTAGCAAAAAAAAATATCACCTCTTTCTTTGACAGTTTTAGTGAACCAATGAAACAATAAGAATATCTCCCTAAATGAAGACATGTGTGAGATGTACGCATCGTTTTGAACCTGATAGTAATGTGATTGCTCTTTTAGATGCTAATCAAACTAGAACGAAGTTATAGGACTCCTAATCACCTCATTCTTTGACAATTTTAGTGAACCAATGAAATAATAAGAAGGTCTCCCTAAATCAATACTTGTGTGAGATGTACGCATCATTTTTAACGCGATAGTCATGGGATTGTTCATTTTGATGCTAATCAAATTATTACGAAATAATAGGACTCCTAATCACCTCTTTCTTTGACAATTTAGAGAACCAATGAAACAATAAGTAGGTCTCCTTAAATGAAGACTTGTGCGAGAAGTACATATCGTTTTGAACGTGATAATAATTGGATTGTTCCTTTTGATGCTAATTAAACTAGAACGAAGTTATAGGACTCATAATCACCTCTTTTTTGACAATGTTAGAAAACCAAATGAAACAATAAGAAGGTCTTCCTAAATGAATACTTGTGTGAGATGTACGGATCTTTTTGAAGGCACTAGTGATAGAATTGCTCCTTTTGATGCTAATCAAACTAGAACGAAGTCATAGGACTCATAATCACCTCCTCCTTTGACAATTTGAGAGATTCAATGAAATAATAAGAAAGTCTCCCTAAATTATAAAGACGTGTGTGAGATGTAGCATCGTTTTAAACGCGATAGTCATGGAATTGCTCCTTTTGATGCTAATCAAATTAGAGCGAAGTAATAAGACTCCTAATCACCTCTTTCTAATTTAGCAAAAAAAAAATCACCTCTTTCTTTGACCATTTTAGTGAACCAATGAAACATTAAGAATGTTTCCTTAAACGAAGACATGTGTGAGATGTACGCATCGTTTTGAACGTGATAGTAATGTGATTGCTCCTTTTGATGCTAATCAAACTAGAACGAAGTTATAGGACTCCTAATCACCTCTTTCTTTGACAATTTAGAGAACCAATGAAACAATAAGTAGGTCTCCTTAAATGAAGACTTGTGCGAGAAGTACGCATTATTTTGAACGTGACAGTAATGGGATTGTTTCTTTTGATGCTAATTAAACTAGAACGAAGTTATAGGACTCATAATCACCTCTTTTTTGACAATTTTAGAAAACCAAATGAAACAATAAGAAGGTCTTCCTAAATGAATACGTGTGTAAGATGTACGGATTTTTTTGAAGGCACTTGTGATAGAATTGCTCCTTTTGATGCTAATCAAACTAGAACGAATTCATAGGACTCATAATCACCTCTTTCTTTGACAATTTGAGAGATTCAATGAAACAATAATAAGGTCTCCCTAAATTATAAAGACATGTGTGAGATGTACGCGTCGTTTTAAACGCGATAGTCATGGGATTGCTCCTTTTCTTGCTAATCAAATTAGAATGAAATAAGAAGGTTTCCCTAAATGAAGACTTGTGTGAGGTGTGCTGATCGTTTTGAAGGCACTAGTGATAGGATTGTTCCTTTTGATGCTAATCTAACTAGAATGAAGTCATATGACTCGTAATCACCTCTTTCTTTGACAATTTGAGACAACCAATGAAACAATAAGAAGGTCTCCCTAAATCAAGATTTGTGTGAGATGTACGCATCATTTTTAACGCGATAGTCATGGGATTATTCATTTTGATGCTAATCAAATTAGAACGAAATAATAGGACTCCTAATCACCTATTTCTTTGACAATTTAGAGAACCAATGAAACAATAAGTTTGTATCCTTAAATGAAGACTTTTGCGAGAAGTAGGCATCATTTTGAACGTGATAATAATGGGATTGTTCCTTTTGATGCTAATTAAACTAGAACGAAGTTATAGTAATCATAATCACCTCTTTCTTTGATAATTTTAGAAAACCAAATGAAGCAATAAGAAGGTCTTCCTAAATGAATACTTGTGTGAGATGTACGGATCTTTTTGAAGGCACTAGTGATAGAATTGCTCCTTTTGTTGCTAATCAAACTAGAATGAAGTCATAGGACTCATAATCACCTCCTTCTTTGACAATTTCAGAGATTCAATGAAACAATAAGAAGGTCTTCTTAAATTATGAAGACTTGTGTGAGATGTACGCATCGTTTTAAACGCGATAGTAATAGGATTGCTCTTTTTAATGCTAATCAAGTTAGAACGAATTAATAGGACTCCTAATCACCTCTTTCAAATTTAGCAAAAAATAATCACCTCTTTCTTTGACAATTTTAGTGAACCAATGAAACAATAAGAAGGTCTCCTTAAATGAAGACATGTGTGAGATGTACGCATCGTTTTGAACGTGATAGTAATGTGATTGCTCCTTTTGATGCTAATCAAACTAGAACGAAGTTACAGGACTTCTAGTCACCTGTTTCTTTGACAATTTTAGTGAACCAATAAAATAATAAGAAGGTCTCCTTAAATGAAGACTTGTGTGAGATAGATGTAGGCATTGTTTTGAACGTGATAGCAATGGGATTGCTCCTTTTGATGCTAATCAAACTAGAACGAAGTTATAGGACTCCTAATCAGCTATTTCTTTGACAATTTTAGAGAACCAATGAAACATTAAGAATGTCTCCCTAAATGAAGACTTGTGAGAGATGTACGCATGGTTTTGAACGCGATAGTCATGAATTTCTCCTTTTGACGCTAATCAAACTAGAACGAAGTAATACAAGTATATTGATCACCTATTTCTTTGTAAATTTGAAACAACCAATGAAATAATATGAAGGTCTACCTAAATGAAGACTTGTGTGAGATCTACGCATCGTTTTGGACGCGATAGTTATGGTATTTCTTCTTTTGTTGCTAATTTCAACTTGAACGAAGTAATAGGACTCAAAATCACAATATTTTGACAATTTGAGAGACTAATGAAACAGTAAGAAGGTTTTCCTAAATGAAGACTTTTGTGAGATGTACGGATCGTTTTGAAGGCATTAGTGATAGGATTGTTCCTTTTGATGCTAATCAAACTAGAACGAAGTCATAGGACTCATAATCACCTCTTTCTTTGATAATTTTAGAGAACAAATGAAACAATAAAAAGGTCTCCCTAAATCAAGACTTGTGTGAGCTGTACGCATCATTTTTAGCGCGATAGTCATGGGATTGTTCATTTTGATGCTAATCAAATTGGAACGAAACAATAGGACTCCAAATCATCTATTTCTTTGACAATTTAGAGAACCAATGAAACAATAAGTTTGTCTCCTTAAATGAAACTTGTGCGAGAAGTACGCATTATTTTGAACGTGACAGTAATGGGATTGTTTCTTTTGATGCTAATTAAACTAGAAAGAAGTTATAGGACTCATAATCACCTCTTTTTTGACAATTTTAGAAAACCAAATGAAACAATAAGAAGGTCTTCCTAAATGAATACTTGTGTGAGATGTACGGATTTTTTTGAAGGCACTTGTGATAGAATTGCTGCTTTTGATGCTAATCAAACTAGAACGAAGTCATAGGACACATAATCACCTCTTTCTTTGACAATTTGAGAGATTCAATGAAACAATAAGAAGGTCTTCCTAAATTATAAAGACATGTGTGAGATGTACGCATCGTTTTAAACGCGATAGTCATGGGATTGCTCCTTTTGTTGATAATCAAATTAGAACGAAGTAATAGGACTCCTAATCAGCTATTTCTTTGACAATTTTAGAGAACCAATGAAACATTAAGAATGTCTCCCTAAATGAAGACTTGTGAGAGATATACGCATGGTTTTGAACGCGATAGTCATGAGTTTCTCCTTTTGACGCTAATCAAACTAGAACGAAGTAATACAACTATTGATCACCTCTTTCTTTGTAAATTTGAAACAACAAATGAAACAATATGAAGGTCTACCTAAAGGAAGACTTGTGTGAGATCTACGCATCGTTTTGGACGCGATAGTGTTGGAATTCCTTTTTTTGATGATAATTTCAACTTGAACGAAGTAATAGGACTCAAAATCACAATATTTTGATAATTTGAGAGAACTAATGAAACAATAAGAAGGTTTCCCTAAATGAAGACTTGTGTGAGGTGTGCTGATCGTTTTGAAGGCACTAGTGATAGGATTGTTCCTTTTGATGCTAATCTAACTAGAATGAAGTCATATGACTCGTAATCACCTCTTTCTTTGACAATTTGAGACAACCAATGAAACAATAAGAAGGTCTCCCTAAATCAAGATTTGTGTGAGATGTACGCATCATTTTTAACGCGATAGTCATGGGATTATTCATTTTGATGCTAATCAAATTAGAACGAAATAATAGGACTCCTAATCACCTATTTCTTTGACAATTTAGAGAACCAATGAAACAATAAGTTTGTATCCTTAAATGAAGACTTGTGCGAGAAGTAGGCATCATTTTGAACGTGATAATAATGGGATTGTTCCTTTTGATGCTAATTAAACTAGAACGAAGTTATAGTAATCATAATCACCTCTTTCTTTGATAATTTTAGAAAACCAAATGAAGCAATAAGAAGGTCTTCCTAAATGAATACTTGTGTGAGATGTACGGATCTTTTTGAAGGCACTAGTGATAGAATTGCTCCTTTTGTTGCTAATCAAACTAGAATGAAGTCATAGGACTCATAATCACCTCCTTCTTTGACAATTTCAGAGATTCAATGAAACAATAAGAAGGTCTTCTTAAATGATGAAGACTTGTGTGAGATGTACGCATCGTTTTAAATGCGATAGTAATAGGATTGCTCTTTTTAATGCTAATCAAGTTAGAACGAATTAATAGGACTCCTAATCACCTCTTTCAAATTTAGCAAAAAATAATCACCTCTTTCTTTGACAATTTTAGTGAACCAATGAAACAATAAGAAGGTCTCCTTAAATGAAGACATGTGTGAGATGTACGCATCGTTTTGAACGTGATAGTAATGTGATTGCTCCTTTTGATGCTAATCAAACTAGAACGAAGTTACAGGACTTCTAATCACTCTTTCTTTGACAATTTTAGTGAACCAATAAAATAATAAGAAGGTCTCCTTAAATGAAGACTTGTGTGAGATATGTAGGCATTGTTTTGAACGTGATAGCAATGGGATTGCTCCTTTTGATGCTAATCAAACTAGAACGAAGTTATAGGACTCCTAATCAGCTATTTCTTTGACAATTTTAGAGAACCAATGAAACATTAAGAATGTCTCCCTAAATGAAGACTTGTGAGAGATGTACGCATGGTTTTGAACGCGATAGTCATGAATTTCTCCTTTTGACGCTAATCAAACTAGAACGAAGTAATACAAGTATATTGATCACCTATTTCTTTGTAAATTTGAAACAACCAATGAAATAATATGAAGGTCTACCTAAATGAAGACTTGTGTGAGATCTACGCATCGTTTTGGACGCGATAGTTATGGTATTTCTTCTTTTGTTGCTAATTTCAACTTGAACGAAGTAATAGGACTCAAAATCACAATATTTTGACAATTTGAGAGACAAATGAAACAGTAAGAAGGTTTTCCTAAATGAAGACTTTTGTGAGATGTACGGATCGTTTTGAAGGCATTAGTGATAGGATTGTTCCTTTTGATGCTAATCAAACTAGAACGAAGTCATAGGACTCATAATCACCTCTTTCTTTGATAATTTGAGAGAACAAATGAAACAATAAAAAGGTCTCCCTAAATCAAGACTTGTGTGAGCTGTACGCATCATTTTTAACGCGATAGTCATGGGATTGTTCATTTTGATGCTAATCAAATTAGAACGAAACAATAGGACTCCTAATCATCTATTTCTTTGACAATTTAGAGAACCAATGAAACAATAAGTTTGTCTCCTTAAATGAAAACTTGTGCGAGAAGTACGCATTATTTTGAACGTGACAGTAATGGGATTGTTTCTTTTGATGCTAATTAAACTAGAACGAAGTTATAGGACTCATAATCACCTTTTTTTTGACAATTTTAGAAAACCAAATGAAACAATATGAAGGTCTTCCTAAATGATTACTTGTGTGAGATGTACGAATTTTTTTGAAGGCACTTGTGATGGAATTGCTCCTTTTTATGCTAATCAAACTAGAACGAAGTCATAGGACACATAATCACCTCTTTCTTTGACAATTTGAGAGATTCAATGAAACAATAAGAAGGTCTTCCTAAATTATAAAGACATGTGTGAGATGTACGCATCGTTTTAAACGCGATAGTCATGGGATTGCTCCTTTTGTTGATAATCAAATTAGAACGAAGTAATAGGACTCCTAATCAGCTATTTTTTTGACAATTTTAGAGAACCAATGAAACATTAAGAATGTCTCCCTAAATGAAGACTTGTGAGAGATGTACGCATGGTTTTGAACGCGATAGTCATGAGTTTCTCCTTTTGACACTAATCAAACTAGAACGAAGTAATACAACTATTGATCACCTCTTTCTTTGTAAATTTGAAACAACAAATGAAACAATATGAAGGTCTACCTAAAGGAAGACTTGTGTGAGATCTACGCATCGTTTTGGACGCGATAGTGTTGGAATTCCTTCTTTTGATGATAATTTCAACTTGAACGAAGTAATAGGACTCAAAATCACAATATTTTGACAATTTGAGAGAACTAATGAAACAATAAGAAGGTTTCCCTAAATGAAGACTTGTGTGAGGTGTGCGGATCGTTTTGAAGGCACTAGTGATAGGATTGTTCCTTTTGATGCTAATCTAACTAGAACGAAGTCATATGACTCGTAATCACCTCTTTCTTTGACAATTTGAGACAACCAATGAAACAATAAGAAGGTCTCCCTAAATCAAGATTTGTGTGAGATGTACGCATCATTTTTAACGCGATAGTCATGGGATTGTTCATTTTGATGCTAATCAGATTAGAACGAAATAATAGGACTCCTAATCACCTCTTTCTTTGATAATTTAGAGAACCAATGAAACGAGAAGTAGGTCTCCTTAAATGAAGACTTGTGCGAGAAGTAGGCATCATTTTGAACGTGATAATAATGGGATTGTTCCTTTTGATGCTAATTAAACTAGAACGAAGTTATAGTAATTATAATCACCTCTTTCTTTGATAATTTTAGAAAACCAAATGAAGCAATAAGAAGGTCTTCCTAAATGAATACTTGTGTGAGATGTACGGATCTTTTTGAAGGCACTAGTGATAGAATTGCTCCTTTTGTTGCTAATCAAACTAGAATGAAGTCATAGGACTCATAATCACCTCCTTCTTTGACAATTTCAGAGATTCAATGAAACAATAAGAAGGTCTTCTTAAATGATGAAGACTTGTGTGAGATGTACTCATCGTTTTAAATGCGATAGTAATAGGATTGCTCTTTTTAATGCTAATCAAGTTAGAACGAATTAATAGGACTCCTAATCACCTCTTTCAAATTTAGCAAAAAATAATCACCTCTTTCTTTGACAATTTTAGTGAACCAATGAAACAATAAGAAGGTCTCCTTAAATGAAGACATGTGTGAGATGTACGCATCGTTTTGAACGTGATAGTAATGTGATTGCTCCTTTTGATGCTAATCAAACTAGAACGAAGTTACAGGACTTCTAATCACCTCTTTCTTTGACAATTTTAGTGAACCAATAAAATAATAAGAAGGTCTCCTTAAATGAAGACTTGTGTGAGATAGATGTAGGCATTGTTTTGAACGTGATAGCAATGGGATTGCTCCTTTTGATGCTAATCAAACTAGAACGAAGTTATAGGACTCCTAATCAGCTATTTCTTTGACAATTTTAGAGAACCAATGAAACATTAAGAATGTCTCCCTAAATGAAGACTTGTGAGAGATGCACGCATGGTTTTGAACGCGATAGTCATGAATTTCTCCTTTTGACGCTAATCAAACTAGAACGAAGTAATACAAGTATATTGATCACCTATTTCTTTGTAAATTTGAAACAACCAATGAAATAATATGAAGGTCTACCTAAATGAAGACTTGTGTGAGATCTACGCATCGTTTTGGATGCGATAGTTATGGTATTTCTTCTTTTGTTGCTAATTTCAACTTGAACGAAGTAATAGGACTCAAAATTACAATATTTTGACAATTTGAGAGACTAATGAAACAGTAAGAAGGTTTTCCTAAATGAAGACTTTTGTGAGATGTACGGATCGTTTTGAAGGCATTAGTGATAGGATTGTTCCTTTTGATGCTAATCAAACTAGAACGAAGTCATAGGACTCATAATCACCTCTTTCTTTGATAATTTGAGAGAACAAATGAAACAATAAAAAGGTCTCCCTAAATCAAGACTTGTGTGAGCTGTACGCATCATTTTTAACGCGATAGTCATGGGATTGTTCATTTTGATGCTAATCAAATTAGAACGAAACAATAGGACTCCTAATCATCTATTTCTTTGACAATTTAGAGAACCAATGAAACAATAAGTTTGTCTCCTTAAATGAAGACTTGTGCGAGAAGTACGCATTATTTTGAACGTGACAGTAATGGGATTGTTTCTTTTGATGCTAATTAAACTAGAAAGAAGTTATAGGACTCATAATCACCTCTTTTTTGACAATTTTAGAAAACCAAATGAAACAATAAGAAGGTCTTCCTAAATGAATACTTGTGTGAGATGTACGGATTTTTTTGAAGGCACTTGTGATAGAATTGCTCCTTTTGATGCTAATCAAACTAGAACGAAGTCATAGGACACATAATCACCTCTTTCTTTGACAATTTGAGAGATTCAATGAAACAATAAGAAGGTCTTCCTAAATTATAAAGTCATGTGGGAGATGTACGCATCGTTTTAAACGCGATAGTCATGGGATTGCTCCTTTTGTTGCTAATCAAATTAGAACGAAGTAATAGGACTCCTAATCAGCTATTTCTTTGACAATTTTAGAGAACCAATGAAACATTAAGAATGTCTCCCTAAATGAAGACTTGTGAGAGATGTACGCATGGTTTTGAACGCGATAGTCATGAGTTTCTCCTTTTGACGCTAAACAAACTAGAACGAAGTAATACAACTATTGATCACCTCTTTCTTTGTAAATTTGAAACAACAAATGAAACAATATGAAGGTCTACCTAAAGGAAGACTTGTGTAAGATCTACGCATCGTTTTGGACGCGATAGTGATGGAATTCCTTCTTTTGATGATAATTTCAACTTGAACGAAGTAATAGGACTCAAAATCACAATATTTTGATAATTTGAGAGAACTAATGAAACAATAAGAAGGTTTCCCTAAATGAAGACTTGTGTGAGGTGTGCGGATCGTTTTGAAGGCACTAGTGGTAGGATTGTTCCTTTTGATGCTAATCTAACTAGAACGAAGTCATATGACTCGTAATCACCTCATTCTTTGACAATTTAAGACAACCAATGAAACAATAAGAAGGTCTCCCTAAATCACCTCTTTTTTGATGCTAATCAAATTAGAACGAAATAATAGGCCTCCTAATCACCTCTTTCTTTGATAATTTAGAGAACCAATGAAACGATAAGTAGGTCTCCTTAAATGAAGACTTGTGCGAGATGTACGCATGGTTTTGAACGTGATAATAATGGGATTGTTCCTTTTGATGCTAATTAAACTAGAACGAAGTTATAGTAATCATAATCACCTCTTTCTTTGATAATTTTAGAAAACCAAATGAAGCAATAAGAAGGTCTTCCTAAATGAATACTTGTGTGAGATGTACGGATCTTTTTGAAGGCACTAGTGATAGAATTGCTCCTTTTGTTGCTAATCAAACTAGAATGAAGTCATAGGACTCATAATCACCTCCTTCTTTGACAATTTCAGAGATTCAATGAAACAATAAGAAGGTCTTCTTAAATTATGAAGACTTGTGTGAGATGTACGCATCGTTTTAAACGCGATAGTAATAGGATTGCTCTTTTTAATGCTAATCAAGTTAGAACGAATTAATAGGACTCCTAATCACCTCTTTCAAATTTAGCAAAAAATAATCACCTCTTTCTTTGACAATTTTAGTGAACCAATGAAACAATAAGAAGGTCTCCTTAAATGAAGACATGTGTGAGATGTACGCATCGTTTTGAACGTGATAGTAATGTGATTGCTCCTTTTGATGCTAATCAAACTAGAACGAAGTTACAGGACTTCTAATCACCTGTTTCTTTGACAATTTTAGTGAACCAATAAAATAATAAGAAGGTCTCCTTAAATGAAGACTTGTGTGAGATAGATGTAGGCATTGTTTTGAACGTGATAGCAATGGGATTGCTCCTTTTGATGCTAATCAAACTAGAACGAAGTTATAGGACTCCTAATCAGCTATTTCTTTGACAATTTTAGAGAACCAATGAAACATTAAGAATGTCTCCCTAAATGAAGACTTGTGAGAGATGTATGCATGGTTTTGAACGCGATAGTCATGAATTTCTCCTTTTGGCGCTAATCAAACTAGAACGAAGTAATACAAGTATATTGATCACCTATTTCTTTGTAAATTAGAAATAACCAATGAAATAATATGTAGGTCTACCTAAATGAAGACTTGTGTGAGATCTACGCATCGTTTTGGACGCGATAGTTATGGTATTTCTTCTTTTGTTGCTAATTTCAACTTGAACAAAGTAACAGGACTCAAAATCATAATATTTTGACAATTTGAGAGACTAATGAAACAGTAAGAAGGTTTTCCTAAATGAAGACTTTTGTGAGATGTACGGATCGTTTTGAAGGCATTAGTGATAGGATTGTTCCTTTTGATGCTAATCAAACTAGAACGAAGTCATAGGACTCATAATCACCTCTTTCTTTGACAATTTGAGAGAACAAATGAAACAATAAGAAGGTATCCCTAAATCAAGACTTGTGTGAGCTGTACGCATCATTTTTAACGCGATAGTCATGGGATTGTTCGTTTTGATGCTAATCAAATTAGAACGAAATAATAGGACTCCTAATCACCTATTTCTTTGACAATTTAGAGAACCAATGAAACAATAAGTTTGTCTCCTTAAATGAAGACTTGTGTGAGAAGTACGCATTATTTTGAACGTGACAGTAATGGGATTGTTTCTTTTGATGCTAATTAAACTAGAACGAAGTTATAGGACTCATAATCACCTCTTTTTTGACAATTTTAGAAAACCAAATGAAACAATAAGAAGGTCTTCCTAAATGAATACTTGTGTGAGATGTACGGATTTTTTTGAAGGCACTTGTGATAGAATTGCTGCTTTTGATGCTAATCAAACTAGAACGAAGTCATAGGACTCATAATCACCTCTTTCTTTGACAATTTGAGAGATTCAATGAAACAATAAGAAGGTCTCCCTAAATTATAAAGACATGTGTGAGATGTACGCATCGTTTTAAACGCGATAGTCATGGGATTGCTCCTTTTCTTGCTAATCAAATTAGAACGAAGTAATAGAACTCCTAATCAACTCTTTCTGATTTAGCAATAAAAAAATCACCTCTTTCATTGACAATTTTAGTGAACCAATGAAACAATAAGAATGTCTACTTAAATGAAGACATATGTGAGATGTACGCATCGTTTTGATCCTGATAGTAGTGCGATTGCTCCTTTTAATGCTAATCAAACAAGAACGAAGTTATAGGACTCCTAATCACCTCTTTCTTTGACAATTTTAGTGAACCAATGAAATAATAAGAAGGTCTCCTTAAATGAAGACTTGTGTGAGATGTGGGCATTGTTTTGAACGTGATAGTAATGGGATTGCTCCTTTTGATGCTAATCAAACTAGAACGAAGTTATAGGACTCCTAATCAGCTATTTCTTTGACAATTTTAGAGAACCAATGAAACATTAAGAATGTCTCCCTAAATGAAGACTTGTGAGAGATGTACGCATGGTTTTGAACGAGATAGTCATGAGTTTCTCCTTTTGACGCTAATCAAACTAGAAAACGAAGTAATACAATTATTGATCACCTCTTTCTTTGTAAATTTGAAACAACAAATGAAACAATATGAAGGTCTACCTAAAGGAAGACTTGTGTGAGATCTACGCATCGTTTTGGACGCGATAGTGATGGAATTCCTTTTTTGATGCTAATTTCAACTTGAACGAAGTAATAGGACTCAAAATCACAATATTTTGACAATTTGAGAGAACTAATGAAACAATAAGAAGGTTTCCCTAAATGAAGACTTGTGTGAGATGTGCGCATCGTTTTGAAGGCACTAGTGATAGGATTGTTCCTTTTGATGCTAATCTAACTAGAACGAAGTCATATGACTCATAATCACCTCTTTCTTTAACAATTTGAGACAACCAATGAAACAATAAGAAGGTCTCCCTAAATCAAGATTTGTGTGAGATGTACGCATCATTTTTAACGCGATAGTCATGGGATTGTTCATTTTGATGCTAATCAAATTAGAACGAAATAATAGGACTCCTAATCACCTCTTTCTTTGATAATTTATAGAACCAATGAAACGATAAGTAGGTCTCCTTAAATGAAGACTTGTGCGAGATGTACGCATGGTTTTGAACGTGATAATAATGGGATTGTTCCTTTTGATGCTAATTAAACTAGAACGAAGTTATAGTAATCATAATCACCTCTTTCTTTGATAATTTTAGAAAACCAAATGAAGCAATAAGAAGGTCTTCCTAAATGAATACTTGTGTGAGATGTACGGATCTTTTTGAAGGCACTAGTGATAGAATTGCTCCTTTTGTTGCTAATCAAACTAGAATGAAGTCATAGGACTCATAATCACCTCCTTCTTTGACAATTTCAGAGATTCAATGAAACAATAAGAAGGTCTTCTTAAATTATGAAGACTTGTGTGAGATGTACGCATCGTTTTAAACGCGATAGTAATAGGATTGCTCTTTTTAATGCTAATCAAGTTAGAACGAATTAATAGGACTCCTAATCACCTCTTTCAAATTTAGCAAAAAATAATCACCTCTTTCTTTGACAATTTTAGTGAACCAATGAAACAATAAGAAGGTCTCCTTAAATGAAGACATGTGTGAGATGTACGCATCGTTTTGAACGTGATAGTAATGTGATTGCTCCTTTTGATGCTAATCAAACTAGAACGAAGTTACAGGACTTCTAGTCACCTCTTTCTTTGACAATTTTAGTGAACCAATAAAATAATAAGAAGGTCTCCTTAAATGAAGACTTGTGTGAGATAGATGTAGGCATTGTTTTGAACGTGATAGCAATGGGATTGCTCCTTTTGATGCTAATCAAACTAGAACGAAGTTATAGGACTCCTAATCAGCTATTTCTTTGACAATTTTAGAGAACCAATGAAACATTAAGAATGTCTCCCTAAATGAAGACTTGTGAGAGATGTACGCATGGTTTTGAACGCGATAGTCATGAATTTCTCCTTTTGACGCTAATCAAACTAGAACGAAGTAATACAAGTATATTGATCACCTATTTCTTTGTAAATTTGAAACAACCAATGAAATAATATGAAGGTCTACCTAAATGAAGACTTGTGTGAGATCTACGCATCCTTTTGGACGCGATAGTTATGGTATTTCTTCTTTTGTTGCTAATTTCAACTTGAACGAAGTAATAGGACTCAAAATCATAATATTTTGACAATTTGAGAGACTAATGAAACAGTAAGAATGTTTTCCTAAATGAAGACTTTTGTGAGATGTACGGATCGTTTTGAAGGCATTAGTGATAGGATTGTTCCTTTTGATGCTAATCAAACTAGAACGAAGTCATAGGACTCATAATCACCTCTTTCTTTGACAATTTGAGAGAACAAATGAAACAATAAGAAGGTCTCCCTAAATCAAGACTTGTGTGAGCTGTACGCATCATTTTTAACGCGATAGTCATGGGATTGTTCGTTTTGATGCTAATCAAATTAGAACGAAATAATAGGACTCCTAATCACCTATTTCTTTGACAATTTAGAGAACCAATGAAACAATAAGTTTGTCTCCTTAAATGAAGACTTGTGCGAGAAGTACGCATTAATTTGAACGTGACAGTAATGGGATTGTTTCTTTTGATACTAATTAAACTAGAACGAAGTTATAGGACTCATAATCACCTCTTTTTTGACAATTTTAGAAAACCAAATGAAACAATAAGAAGGTCTTCCTAAATGAATACTTGTGTGAGATGTACAGATTTTTTTGAAGGCACTTGTGATAGAATTGCTCCTTTTGATGCTAATCAAACTAGAACGAAGTCATAGGACACATAATCACCTCTTTCTTTGACAATTTGAGAGATTCAATGAAACAATAAGAAGGTCTCCCTAAATTACAAAGACATGTGTGAGATGTACGCATCGTTTTAAACGCGATAGTCATGGGATTGCTCCTTTTGTTGCTAATCAAATTAGAACGAAGTAATAGGACTCCTAATCAGCTATTTCTTTGACAATTTTAGAGAACCAATGAAATATTAAGAATGTCTCCCTAAATGAAGACTTGTGAGAGATGTACGCATGGTTTTGAACGCGATAGTCATGAGTTTCTCCTTTTGACGCTAATCAAACTAGAACGAAGTAATACAACTATTGATCACCTCTTTCTTTGTAAATTTGAAATAACAAATGAAACAATATGAAGGTCTACCTAAAGGAAGACTTGTGTGAGATCTACGCATCATTTTGGACGCGATAGTGATGGAATTCCTTCTTTTGATGATAATTTCAACTTGAACGAAGTAATAGGACTCAAAATCACAATATTTTGACAATTTGAGAGAACTAATGAAACAATAAGAAGGTTTCCCTAAATGAAGACTTGTGTGAGATGTGCGGATCGTTTTGAAGGCACTAGTGATAGGATTGTTCCTTTTGATGCTAATCTAACTAGAACGAAGTCATATGACTCATAATCACCTCTTTCTTTGACAATTTGAGACAACCAATGAAACAATAAGAAGGTCTCCCTAAATCAAGATTTGTGTGAGATGTACGCATTATTTTTAACGCGATAGTCATGGGATTGTTCAATTTGATGCTAATCAAATTAGAACGAAATAATAGGACTCCTAATCACCTCTTTCTTTGATAATTTAGAGAACCAATGAAACGATAAGTAGGTCTCCTTAAATGAAGACTTGTGCGAGAAGTAGGCATCATTTTGAACGTGATAATAATGGGATTGTTCCTTTTGATGCTAATTAAACTAGAACAAAGTTATAGTAATCATAATCACCTCTTTCTTTGATAATTTTAGAAAACCAAATGAAGCAATAAGGTCTTCCTAAATGAATACTTGTGTGAGATGTACGGATCTTTTTGAAGGCACTAGTGATAGAATTGCTCCTTTTGTTGCTAATCAAACTAGAATGAAGTCATAGGACTCATAATCACCTCCTTCTTTGACAATTTCAGAGATTCAATGAAACAATAAGAAGGTCTTCTTAAATTATGAAGACTTGTGTGAGATGTACGCATCGTTTTAAACGCAATAGTAATAGGATTGGTCTTTTTAATGCTAATCAAGTTAGAACGAATTAATAGGACTCCTAATCACCTCTTTCAAATTTAGCAAAAAATAATCACCTCTTTCTCTGACAATTTTAGTGAACCAATGAAACAATAAGAAGGTCTCCTTAAATGAAGACATGTGTGAGATGTACGCATCGTTTTAAACGTGATAGTAATGTGATTGCTCCTTTTGATGATAATCAAACTAGAACGAAGTTACAGGACTTCTAATCACCTCTTTCTTTGACAATTTTAGTGAACCAATAAAATAATAAGAAGGTCTCCTTAAATGAAGACTTGTGTGAGATAGATGTAGGCATTGTTTTGAACGTGATAGCAATGGGATTGCTCCTTTTGATGCTAATCAAACTAGAACGAAGTTATAGGACTCCTAATCAGCTATTTCTTTGACAATTTTAGAGAACCAATGAAACATTAAGAATGTCTCCCTAAATGAAGACATGTGAGAGATGTACGCATGGTTTTGAACGCGATAGTCATGAATTTCTCCTTTTGACGCTAATCAAACTAGAACGAAGTAATACAAGTATATTGATCACCTATTTCTTTGTAAATTTGAAACAACCAATGAAATAATATGAAGGTCTACCTAAATGAAGACTTGTGTGAGATCTACGCATCGTTTTGGACGCGATAGTTATGGTATTTCTTCTTTTGTTGCTAATTTCAACTTGAACGAAGTAATAGGACTCAAAATCATAATATTTTGACAATTTGAGAGACTAATGAAATAGTAAGAAGGTTTTTCTAAATGAAGACTTTTGTGAGATGTACGGATCGTTTTGAAGGCATTAGTGATAGGATTGTTCCTTTTGATGCTAATCAAACTAGAACGAAGTCATAGGACTCATAATCACCTCTTTCTTTGACAATTTTAGAGAACAAATGAAACAATAAGAAGGTCTCCCTAAATCAAGACTTGTGTGAGCTGTACGCATCATTTTTAACGCGATAGTCATGGGATTGTTCATTTTGATGCTAATCAAATTAGAACGAAATAATAGGACTCCTAATCACCTATTTCTTTGACAATTTAGAGAACCAATGAAACAATAAGTTTGTCTCCTTAAATGAAGACTTGTGCGAGAAGTACGCATTATTTTGAACGTGACAGTAATGGGATTGTTTCTTTTGATGCTAATTAAACTAGAACGAAGTTATAGGACTCATAATCACCTCTTTTTTGACAATTTTAGAAAACCAAATGAAACAATATGAAGGTCTTCCTAAATGATTACTTGTGTGAGATGTACGGATTTTTTTGAAGGCACTTGTGATGGAATTGCTCCTTTTTATGCTAATCAAACTAGAACGAAGTCATAGGACACATAATCACCTCTTTCTTTGACAATTTGAGAGATTCAATGAAACAATAAGAAGGTCTCCCTAAATTATAAAGACTTGTGTGAGATGTACGCATCGTTTTAAACGCGATAGTCATGGGATTGCTCCTTTTGTTGCTAATCAAATTAGAACGAAGTAATAGGACTCCTAATCAGCTATTTCTTTGACAATTTTAGAGAACCAATGAAATATTAAGAATGTCTCCCTAAATGAAGACTTGTGAGAGATGTACGCTTGGTTTTGAACGCGATAGTCATGAGTTTCTCCTTTTGACGCTAATCAAACTAGAACGAAATAATACAACTATTGATCACCTCTTTCTTTGTAAATTTGAAACAACAAATGAAACAATATGAAGGTCTACCTAAAGGAAGACTTGTGTGAGATCTACGCATCGTTTTGGACGCGATAGTGATGGAATTCCTTCTTTTGATGATAATTTCAACTTGAACGAAGTAATAGGACTCAAAATCACAATATTTTGACAATTTGAGAGAACTAATGAAACAATATGAAGGTTTCCCTAAATGAAGACTTGTGTGAGATGTGCGGATCTTTTTGAAGGCACTAGTGATAGGATTGTTCCTTTTGATGCTAATCTAACTAGAACGAAGTCATATGACTCATAATCACCTCTTTCTTTGACAATTTGAGACAACCAATGAAACAATAAGAAGGTCTCCCTAAATCAAGATTTGTGTGAGATGTACGCATCATTTTTAACGCGATAGTCATGGGATTGTTCATTTTGATGCTAATCAAATTAGAACGAAATAATAGGCCTCCTAATCACCTCTTTCTTTGATAATTTAGAGAACCAATGAAACGATAAGTAGGTCTCCTTAAATGAAGACTTGTGCGAGAAGTAGGCATCATTTTGAACGTGATAATAATGGGATTGTTCCTTTTGATGCTAATTAAACTAGAACAAAGTTATAGTAATCATAATCACCTCTTTCTTTGATAATTTTAGAAAACCAAATGAAGCAATAAGAAGGTCTTCCTAAATGAATACTTGTGTGAGATGTACGGATCTTTTTGAAAGCACTAGTGATAAAATTGCTCCTTTTGTTGCTAATCAAACTAGAATGAAGTCATAGGACTCATAATCACCTCCTTCTTTGACAATTTCAGAGATTCAATGAAACAATAAGAAGGTCTTCTTAAATTATGAAGACTTGTGTGAGATATACGCATCGTTTTAAACGCGATAGTAATAGGATTGGTCTTTTTAATGCTAATCAAGTTAGAACGAATTAATAGGACTCCTAATCACCTCTTTCAAATTTAGCAAAAAATAATCACCTCTTTCTCTGACAATTTTAGTGAACCAATGAAACAATAAGAAGGTCTCCTTAAATGAAGACATGTGTGAGATGTACGCATCGTTTTGAACGTGATAGTAATGTGATTGCTCCTTTTGATGCTAATCAAACTAGAACGAAGTTACAGGACTTCTAATCACCTCTTTCTTTGACAATTTTAGTGAACCAATAAAATAATAAGAAGGTCTCCTTAAATGAAGACTTGTGTGAGATAGATGTAGGCATTGTTTTGAACGTGATAGCAATGGGATTGCTCCTTTTGATGCTAATCAAACTAGAACGAAGTTATAGGACTCCTAATCAGCTATTTCTTTGACAATTTTAGAGAACCAATGAAACATTAAGAATGTCTCCCTAAATGAAGACTTGTGAGAGATGTACGCATGGTTTTGAACGCGATAGTCATGAATTTCTCCTTTTGACGCTAATCAAACTAGAACGAAGTAATACAAGTATATTGATCACCTATTTCTTTGTAAATTAGAAACAACCAATGAAATAATATGAAGGTCTACCTAAATGAAGACTTGTGTGAGATCTACGCATCGTTTTGGACGCGATAGTTATGGTATTTCTTCTTTTGTTGCAAATTTCAACTTGAACGAAGTAATAGGACTCAAAATCATAATATTTTGACAATTTGAGAGACTAATGAAACAGTAAGAAGGTTTTCCTAAATGAAGACTTTTGTGAGATGTACGGATCGTTCTGAAGGCATTAGTCATAGGATTGTTCCTTTTGATGCTAATCAAACTAGAACGAAGTCATAGGACTCATAATCACCTCTTTCTTTGACAATTTGAGAGAACAAATGAAACAATAAGAAGGTCTCCCTAAATCAAGACTTGTGTGAGCTGTACGCATCATTTTTAACGCGATAGTCATGGGATTGTTCATTTTGATGCTAATCAAATTAGAACGAAATAATAGGACTCCTAATCACCTATTTCTTTGACAATTTAGAGAACCAATGAAACAATAAGTTTGTCTCCTTAAATGAAGACTTGTGCGAGAAGTACGCATTATTTTGAACGTGACAGTAATGGGATTGTTTCTTTTGATGCTAATTAAACTAGAACGAAGTTATAGGACTCATAATCACCTCTTTTTGACAATTTTAGAAAACCAAATGAAACAATAAGAAGGTCTTCCTAAATGAATACTTGTGTGAGATGTACGGATTTTTTTGAAGGCACTTGTGATGGAATTGCTCCTTTTTATGCTAATCAAACTAGAACGAAGTCATAGGACACATAATCACCTCTTTCTTTGACAATTTGAGAGATTCAATGAAATAATAAGAAGGTCTCCCTAAATTACAAAGACTTGTGTGAGATGTACGCATCGTTTTAAACGCGATAGTCATGGGATTGCTCCTTTTGTTGCTAATCAAATTAGAACGAAGTAATAGGACTCCTAATCAGCTATTTCTTTGACAATTTTAGAGAACCAATGAAACATTAAGAATGTCTCCCTAAATGAAGACATGTGAGAGATGTACGCATGGTTTTGAACGCGATAGTCATGAATTTCTCCTTTTGACGCTAATCAAACTAGAACGAAGTAATACAAGTATATTGATCACCTATTTCTTTGTAAATTTGAAACAACCAATGAAATAATATGAAGGTCTACCTAAATGAAGACTTGTGTGAGATCTACGCATCGTTTTGGACGCGATAGTTATGGTATTTCTTCTTTTGTTGCTAATTTCAACTTGAACGAAGTAATAGGACTCAAAATCATAATATTTTGACAATTTGAGAGACTAATGAAATAGTAAGAAGGTTTTTCTAAATGAAGACTTTTGTGAGATGTACGGATCGTTTTGAAGGCATTAGTGATAGGATTGTTCCTTTTGATGCTAATCAAACCAGAACGAAGTCATAGGACTCATAATCACCTCTTTCTTTGACAATTTTAGAGAACAAATGAAACAATAAGAAGGTCTCCCTAAATCAAGACTTGTGTGAGCTGTACGCATCATTTTTAACGCGATAGTCATGGGATTGTTCATTTTGATGCTAATCAAATTAGAACGAAATAATAGGACTCCTAATCACCTATTTCTTTGACAATTTAGAGAACCAATGAAACAATAAGTTTGTCTCCTTAAATGAAGACTTGTGCAAGAAGTACGCATTATTTTGAACGTGACAGTAATGGGATTGTTTCTTTTGATGCTAATTAAACTAGAACGAAGTTATAGGACTCATAATCACCTCTTTTTTGACAATTTTAGAAAACCAAATGAAACAATATGAAGGTCTTCCTAAATGATTACTTGTGTGAGATGTACGGATTTTTTTGAAGGCACTTGTGATGGAATTGCTCCTTTTTATGCTAATCAAACTAGAACGAAGTCATAGGACACATAATCACCTCTTTCTTTGACAATTTGAGAGATTCAATGAAACAATAAGAAGGTCTCCCTAAATTATAAAGACTTGTGTGAGATGTACGCATCGTTTTAAACGCGATAGTCATGGGATTGCTCCTTTTGTTGCTAATCAAATTAGAACGAAGTAATAGGACTCCTAATCAGCTATTTCTTTGACAATTTTAGAGAACCAATGAAATATTAAGAATGTCTCCCTAAATGAAGACTTGTGAGAGATGTACGCTTGGTTTTGAACGCGATAGTCATGAGTTTCTCCTTTTGACGCTAATCAAACTAGAACGAAATAATACAACTATTGATCACCTCTTTCTTTGTAAATTTGAAACAACAAATGAAACAATATGAAGGTCTACCTAAAGGAAGACTTGTGTGAGATCTACGCATCGTTTTGGACGCGATAGTGATGGAATTCCTTCTTTTGATGATAATTTCAACTTGAACGAAGTAATAGGACTCAAAATCACAATATTTTGACAATTTGAGAGAACTAATGAAACAATATGAAGGTTTCCCTAAATGAAGACTTGTGTGAGATGTGCGGATCGTTTTGAAGGCACTAGTGATAGGATTGTTCCTTTTGATGCTAATCTAACTAGAACGAAGTCATATGACTCATAATCACCTCTTTCTTTGACAATTTGAGACAACCAATGAAACAATAAGAAGGTCTCCCTAAATCAAGATTTGTGTGAGATGTACGCATCATTTTTAACGCGATAGTCATGGGATTGTTCATTTTGATGCTAATCAAGTTAGAACGAAATAATAGGCCTCCTAATCACCTCTTTCTTTGATAATTTAGAGAACCAATGAAACGATAAGTAGGTCTCCTTAAATGAAGACTTGTGCGAGAAGTAGGCATCATTTTGAACGTGATAATAATGGGATTGTTCCTTTTGATGCTAATTAAACTAGAACAAAGTTATAGTAATCATAATCACCTCTTTCTTTGATAATTTTAGAAAACCAAATGAAGCAATAAGAAGGTCTTCCTAAATGAATACTTGTGTGAGATGTAAGGATCTTTTTGAAAGCACTAGTGATAAAATTGCTCCTTTTGTTGCTAATCAAACTAGAATGAAGTCATAGGACTCATAATCACCTCCTTCTTTGACAATTTCAGAGATTCAATGAAACAATAAGAAGGTCTTCTTAAATTATGAAGACTTGTGTGAGATATACGCATCGTTTTAAACGCGATAGTAATAGGATTGGTCTTTTTAATGCTAATCAAGTTAGAACGAATTAATAGGACTCCTAATCACCTCTTTCAAATTTAGCAAAAAATAATCACCTCTTTCTCTGACAATTTTAGTGAACCAATGAAACAATAAGAAGGTCTCCTTAAATGAAGACATGTGTGAGATGTACGCATCGTTTTGAACGTGATAGTAATGTGATTGCTCCTTTTGATGCTAATCAAACTAGAACGAAGTTACAGGACTTCTAATCACCTCTTTCTTTGACAATTTTAGTGAACCAATAAAATAATAAGAAGGTCTCCTTAAATGAAGACTTGTGTGAGATAGATGTAGGCATTGTTTTGAACGTGATAGCAATGGGATTGCTCCTTTTGATGCTAATCAAACTAGAACGAAGTTATAGGACTCCTAATCAGCTATTTCTTTGACAATTTTAGAGAACCAATGAAACATTAAGAATGTCTCCCTAAATGAAGACTTGTGAGAGATGTACGCATGGTTTTGAACGCGATAGTCATGAATTTCTCCTTTTGACGCTAATCAAACTAGAACGAAGTAATACAAGTATATTGATCACCTATTTCTTTGTAAATTAGAAACAACCAATGAAATAATATGAAGGTCTACCTAAATGAAGACTTGTGTGAGATCTACGCATCGTTTTGGACGCGATAGTTATGGTATTTCTTCTTTTGTTGCAAATTTCAACTTGAACGAAGTAATAGGACTCAAAATCATAATATTTTGACAATTTGAGAGACTAATGAAACAGTAAGAAGGTTTTCCTAAATGAAGACTTTTGTGAGATGTACGGATCGTTCTGAAGGCATTAGTCATAGGATTGTTCCTTTTGATGCTAATCAAACTAGAACGAAGTCATAGGACTCATAATCACCTCTTTCTTTGACAATTTGAGAGAACAAATGAAACAATAAGAAGGTCTCCCTAAATCAAGACTTGTGTGAGCTGTACGCATCATTTTTAACGCGATAGTCATGGGATTGTTCATTTTGATGCTAATCAAATTAGAACGAAATAATAGGACTCCTAATCACCTATTTCTTTGACAATTTAGAGAACCAATGAAACAATAAGTTTGTCTCCTTAAATGAAGACTTGTGCGAGAAGTACGCATTATTTTGAACGTGACAGTAATGGGATTGTTTCTTTTGATGCTAATTAAACTAGAACGAAGTTATAGGACTCATAATCACCTCTTTTTGACAATTTTAGAAAACCAAATGAAACAATAAGAAGGTCTTCCTAAATGAATACTTGTGTGAGATGTACGGATTTTTTTGAAGGCACTTGTGATGGAATTGCTCCTTTTTATGCTAATCAAACTAGAACGAAGTCATAGGACACATAATCACCTCTTTCTTTGACAATTTGAGAGATTCAATGAAATAATAAGAAGGTCTCCCTAAATTACAAAGACTTGTGTGAGATGTACGCATCGTTTTAAACGCGATAGTCATGGGATTGCTCCTTTTGTTGCTAATCAAATTAGAACGAAGTAATAGGACTCCTAATCAGCTATTTCTTTGACAATTTTAGAGAACCAATGAAACATTAAGAATGTCTCCCTAAATGAAGACATGTGAGAGATGTACGCATGGTTTTGAACGCGATAGTCATGAATTTCTCCTTTTGACGCTAATCAAACTAGAACGAAGTAATACAAGTATATTGATCACCTATTTCTTTGTAAATTTGAAACAACCAATGAAATAATATGAAGGTCTACCTAAATGAAGACTTGTGTGAGATCTACGCATCGTTTTGGACGCGATAGTTATGGTATTTCTTCTTTTGTTGCTAATTTCAACTTGAACGAAGTAATAGGACTCAAAATCATAATATTTTGACAATTTGAGAGACTAATGAAATAGTAAGAAGGTTTTTCTAAATGAAGACTTTTGTGAGATGTACGGATCGTTTTGAAGGCATTAGTGATAGGATTGTTCCTTTTGATGCTAATCAAACTAGAACGAAGTCATAGGACTCATAATCACCTCTTTCTTTGACAATTTTAGAGAACAAATGAAACAATAAGAAGGTCTCCCTAAATCAAGACTTGTGTGAGCTGTACGCATCATTTTTAACGCGATAGTCATGGGATTGTTCATTTTGATGCTAATCAAATTAGAACGAAATAATAGGACTCCTAATCACCTATTTCTTTGACAATTTAGAGAACCAATGAAACAATAAGTTTGTTTCCTTAAATGAAGACTTGTGCAAGAAGTACGCATTATTTTGAACGTGACAGTAATGGGATTGTTTCTTTTGATGCTAATTAAACTAGAACGAAGTTATAGGACTCATAATCACCTCTTTTTTGACAATTTTAGAAAACCAAATGAAACAATATGAAGGTCTTCCTAAATGATTACTTGTGTGAGATGTACGGATTTTTTTGAAGGCACTTGTGATGGAATTGCTCCTTTTTATGCTAATCAAACTAGAACGAAGTCATAGGACACATAATCACCTCTTTCTTTGACAATTTGAGAGATTCAATGAAACAATAAGAAGGTCTCCCTAAATTATAAAGACTTGTGTGAGATGTACGCATCGTTTTAAACGCGATAGTCATGGGATTGCTCCTTTTGTTGCTAATCAAATTAGAACGAAGTAATAGGACTCCTAATCAGCTATTTCTTTGACAATTTTAGAGAACCAATGAAATATTAAGAATGTCTCCCTAAATGAAGACTTGTGAGAGATGTACGCTTGGTTTTGAACGCGATAGTCATGAGTTTCTCCTTTTGACGCTAATCAAACTAGAACGAAATAATACAACTATTGATCACCTCTTTCTTTGTAAATTTGAAACAACAAATGAAACAATATGAAGGTCTACCTAAAGGAAGACTTGTGTGAGATCTACGCATCGTTTTGGACGCGATAGTGATGGAATTCCTTCTTTTGATGATAATTTCAACTTGAACGAAGTAATAGGACTCAAAATCACAATATTTTGACAATTTGAGAGAACTAATGAAACAATATGAAGGTTTCCCTAAATGAAGACTTGTGTGAGATGTGCGGATCGTTTTGAAGGCACTAGTGATAGGATTGTTCCTTTTGATGCTAATCTAACTAGAACGAAGTCATATGACTCATAATCACCTCTTTCTTTGACAATTTGAGACAACCAATGAAACAATAAGAAGGTCTCCCTAAATCAAGATTTGTGTGAGATGTACGCATCATTTTTAACGCGATAGTCATGGGATTGTTCATTTTGATGCTAATCAAGTTAGAACGAAATAATAGGCCTCCTAATCACCTCTTTCTTTGATAATTTAGAGAACCAATGAAACGATAAGTAGGTCTCCTTAAATGAAGACTTGTGCGAGAAGTAGGCATCATTTTGAACGTGATAATAATGGGATTGTTCCTTTTGATGCTAATTAAACTAGAACAAAGTTATAGTAATCATAATCACCTCTTTCTTTGATAATTTTAGAAAACCAAATGAAGCAATAAGAAGGTCTTCCTAAATGAATACTTGTGTGAGATGTAAGGATCTTTTTGAAAGCACTAGTGATAAAATTGCTCCTTTTGTTGCTAATCAAACTAGAATGAAGTCATAGGACTCATAATCACCTCCTTCTTTGACAATTTCAGAGATTCAATGAAACAATAAGAAGGTCTTCTTAAATTATGAAGACTTGTGTGAGATATACGCATCGTTTTAAACGCGATAGTAATAGGATTGGTCTTTTTAATGCTAATCAAGTTAGAACGAATTAATAGGACTCCTAATCACCTCTTTCAAATTTAGCAAAAAATAATCACCTCTTTCTCTGACAATTTTAGTGAACCAATGAAACAATAAGAAGGTCTCCTTAAATGAAGACATGTGTGAGATGTACGCATCGTTTTGAACGTGATAGTAATGTGATTGCTCCTTTTGATGCTAATCAAACTAGAACGAAGTTACAGGACTTCTAATCACCTCTTTCTTTGACAATTTTAGTGAACCAATAAAATAATAAGAAGGTCTCCTTAAATGAAGACTTGTGTGAGATAGATGTAGGCATTGTTTTGAACGTGATAGCAATGGGATTGCTCCTTTTGATGCTAATCAAACTAGAACGAAGTTATAGGACTCCTAATCAGCTATTTCTTTGACAATTTTAGAGAACCAATGAAACATTAAGAATGTCTCCCTAAATGAAGACTTGTGAGAGATGTACGCATGGTTTTGAACGCGATAGTCATGAATTTCTCCTTTTGACGCTAATCAAACTAGAACGAAGTAATACAAGTATATTGATCACCTATTTCTTTGTAAATTAGAAACAACCAATGAAATAATATGAAGGTCTACCTAAATGAAGACTTGTGTGAGATCTACGCATCGTTTTGGACGCGATAGTTATGGTATTTCTTCTTTTGTTGCAAATTTCAACTTGAACGAAGTAATAGGACTCAAAATCATAATATTTTGACAATTTGAGAGACTAATGAAACAGTAAGAAGGTTTTCCTAAATGAAGACTTTTGTGAGATGTACGGATCGTTCTGAAGGCATTAGTCATAGGATTGTTCCTTTTGATGCTAATCAAACTAGAACGAAGTCATAGGACTCATAATCACCTCTTTCTTTGACAATTTGAGAGAACAAATGAAACAATAAGAAGGTCTCCCTAAATCAAGACTTGTGTGAGCTGTACGCATCATTTTTAACGCGATAGTCATGGGATTGTTCATTTTGATGCTAATCAAATTAGAACGAAATAATAGGACTCCTAATCACCTATTTCTTTGACAATTTAGAGAACCAATGAAACAATAAGTTTGTCTCCTTAAATGAAGACTTGTGCGAGAAGTACGCATTATTTTGAACGTGACAGTAATGGGATTGTTTCTTTTGATGCTAATTAAACTAGAACGAAGTTATAGGACTCATAATCACCTCTTTTTGACAATTTTAGAAAACCAAATGAAACAATAAGAAGGTCTTCCTAAATGAATACTTGTGTGAGATGTACGGATTTTTTTGAAGGCACTTGTGATGGAATTGCTCCTTTTTATGCTAATCAAACTAGAACGAAGTCATAGGACACATAATCACCTCTTTCTTTGACAATTTGAGAGATTCAATGAAATAATAAGAAGGTCTCCCTAAATTACAAAGACTTGTGTGAGATGTACGCATCGTTTTAAACGCGATAGTCATGGGATTGCTCCTTTTGTTGCTAATCAAATTAGAACGAAGTAATAGGACTCCTAATCAGCTATTTCTTTGACAATTTTAGAGAACCAATGAAACATTAAGAATGTCTCCCTAAATGAAGACTTGTGAGAGATGTACGCATGGTTTTGAACGCGATAGTCATGAGTTTCTCCTTTTGACGCTAAACAAACTAGAACGAAGTAATACAACTATTGATCACCTCTTTCTTTGTAAATTTGAAACAACAAATGAAACAATATGAAGGTCTACCTAAAGGAAGACTTGTGTGAGATCTACGCATCGTTTTGGACGCGATAGTGATGGAATTCCTTCTTTTGATGATAATTTCAACTTGAACGAAGTAATAGGACTCAAAATCACAATATTTTGACAATTTGAGAGAACTAATGAAACAATAAGAAGGTTTCCCTAAATGAAGACTTGTGTGAGATGTGCGGATCGTTTTGAAGGCACTAGTGATAGGATTGTTCCTTTTGATGCTAATCTAACTAGAACGAAGTCATATGACTCATAATCACCTCTTTCTTTGATAATTTGAGACAACCAAAGAAACAATAAGAAGGTCTCCCTAAATCAAGATTTGTGTGAGATGTACGCATCATTTTTAACGCGATAGTCATGGGATTGTTCATTTTGATGCTAATCAAATTAAAACGAAATAATAGGACTCCTAATCACCTCTTTCTTTGATAATTTAGAGAACCAATGAAACGATAAGTAGGTCTCCTTAAATGAAGACTTGTGCGAGAAGTAGGCATCATTTTGAACGTGATAATAATGGGATTGTTCCTTTTGATGCTACTTAAACTAGAACAAAGTTATAGTAATCATAATCACCTCTTTCTTTGATAATTTTAGAAAACCAAATGAAGCAATATGAAGGTCTTCCTAAATGAATACTTGTGTGAGATGTACGGATATTTTTGAAGGCACTAGTGATAGAATTGCTCCTTTTGTTGCTAATCAAACTAGAATGAAGTCATAGGACTCATAATCACCTCCTTCTTTGACAATTTCAGAGATTCAATGAAACAATAAGAAGGTCTTCTTAAATTATGAAGACTTGTGTGAGATGTACGCATCGTTTTAAACGCGATAGTAATAGGATTGCTCTTTTTAATGCTAATCAAGTTAGAACGAATTAATAGGACTCCTAATCACCTCTTTCAAATTTAGCAAAAAATAATCACCTCTTTCTCTGACAATTTTAGTGAACCACTGAAACAATAAGAAGGTCTCCTTAAATGAAGACATGTGTGAGATGTACGCATCGTTTTGAACGTGATAGTAATGTGATTGCTTCTTTTGATGCTAATCAAACTAGAACGAAGTTACAGGACTTCTAATCACCTCTTTCTTTGACAATTTTAGTGAACCAATAAAATAATAAGAAGGTCTCCTTAAATGAAGACTTGTGTGAGATAGATGTAGGCATTGTTTTGAACGTGATAGCAATGGGATTGCTCCTTTTGATGCTAATCAAACTAGAACGAAGTTATAGGACTCCTAATCAGCTATTTCTTTGACAATTTTAGAGAACCAATGAAACATTAAAAATGTCTCCCTAAATGAAGACTTGTGAGAGATGTACGCATGGTTTTGAACGCGATAGTCATGAATTTCTCCTTTTGACGCTAATCAAACTAGAACGAAGTAATACAAGTATATTGATCACCTATTTCTTTGTAAATTTGAAACAACCAATGAAATAATATGAAGGTCTACCTAAATGAAGACTTGTGTGAGATCTACGCATCGTTTTGGACGCGATAGTAATGGTATTTCTTCTTTTGTTGCTAATTTCAACTTGAACGAAGTAATAGGACTCAAAATCATAATATTTTGACAATTTGAGAGACTAATGAAACAGTAAGAAGGTTTTCCTAAATGAAGACTTTTGTGAGATGTACGGATCGTTTTGAAGGCATTAGTAGGATTGTTCCTTTTGATGCTAATCAAACTAGAACGAAGTCATAGGACTCATAATCACCTCTTTCTTTGACAATTTGAGAGAACAAATGAAACAATAAGAAGGTCTCCCTAAATCAAGACTTGTGTGAGCTGTACGCATCATTTTTAACGCGATAGTCATGGAATTGTTCATTTTGATGCTAATCAAATTAGAACAAAATAATAGGACTCCTAATCACCTATTTCTTTGACAATTTAGAGAACCAATGAAACAATAAGTTTGTCTCCTTAAATGAAGACTTGTGCGAGAAGTACGCATTATTTTGAACGTGACAGTAATGAGATTGTTTCTTTTGATGCTAATCAAACTAGAACGAAGTTACATGACTTCTAATCACCTCTTTTTTGACAATTTTAGAAAACCAAATGAAACAATAAGAAGGTCTTCCTAAATGAATACTTGTGTGAGATGTACGGATTTTTTTGAAGGCACTTGTGATGGAATTGCTCCTTTTTATGCTAATCAAACTAGAACGAAGTCATAGGACACATAATCACCTCTTTCTTTGACAATTTGAGAGATTCAATGAAACAATAAGAAGGTCTCCCTAAATTATAAAGACTTGTGTGAGATGTACGTATCGTTTTAAACGCGATAGTCATGGGATTGCTCCTTTTGTTGCTAATCAAATTAGAACGAAGTAATAGGACTCCTAATCAGCTATTTCTTTGACAATTTTAGAGAACCAATGAAACATTAAGAATGTCTCCCTAAATGAAGACTTGTGAGAGATGTACGCATGGTTTTGAACGCGATAGTCATGAGTTTCTCCTTTTGACGCTAATCAAACTAGAACGAAATAATACAACTATTGATCACCTCTTTCTTTGTAAATTTGAAACAACAAATGAAACAATATGAAGGTCTACCTAAAGGAAGACTTGTGTGAGATCTACGCATCGTTTTGGACGCGATAGTGATGGAATTCCTTCTTTTGATGATAATTTCAACTTGAACGAAGTAATAGGACTCAAAATCACAATATTTTGATAATTTGAGAGAACTAATGAAACAATAAGAAGGTTTCCCTAAATGAAGACTTGTGTGAGATGTGCGGATCGTTTTGAAGGCACTAGTGATAGGATTGTTCCTTTTGATGCTAATCTAACTAGAACGAAGTCATATGACTCATAATCACCTCTTTCTTTGACAATTTGAGACAACCAATGAAACAATAAGAAGGTCTCCCTAAATCAAGATTTGTGTGAGATGTACGCATCATTTTTAACGCGATAGTCATGGGATTGTTCATTTTGATGCTAATCAAATTAGAACGAAATAATAGGCCTCCTAATCACCTCTTTCTTTGATAATTTAGAGAACCAATGAAACGATAAGTAGGTCTCCTTAAATGAAGACTTGTGCGAGAAGTAGGCATCATTTTGAACGTGATAATAATGGGATTGTTCCTTTTGATGCTAATTAAACTAGAACAAAGTTATAGTAATCATAATCACCTCTTTCTTTGATAATTTTAGAAAACCAAATGAAGCAATAAGAAGGTCTTCCTAAATGAATACTTGTGTGAGATGTACGGATCTTTTTGAAGGCACTAGTGATAGAATTGCTCCTTTTGTTGCTAATCAAACTAGAATGAAGTCATAGGACTCATAATCACCTCCTTCTTTGACAATTTCAGAGATTCAATGAAACAATAAGAAGGTCTTCTTAAATTATGAAGACTTGTGTGAGATGTACGCATCGTTTTAAACGCGATAGTAATAGGATTGCTCTTTTTAATGCTAATCAAGTTAGAACGAATTAATAGGACTCCTAATCACCTCTTTCAAATTTAGCAAAAAATAATCACCTCTTTCTCTGACAATTTTAGTGAACCAATGAAACAATAAGAAGGTCTCCTTAATGAAGACATGTGTGAGATGTACGCATCGTTTTGAACGTGATAGTAATGTGATTGCTCCTTTTGATGCTAATCAAACTAGAACGAAGTTACAGGACTTCTAATCACCTCTTTCTTTGACAATTTTAGTGAACCAATAAAATAATAAGAAGGTCTCCTTAAATGAAGACTTGTGTGAGATAGATGTAGGCATTGTTTTGAACGTGATAGCAATGGGATTGCTCCTTTTGATGCTAATCAAACTAGAACGAAGTTATAGGACTCCTAATCAGCTATTTCTTTGACAATTTTAGAGAACCAATGAAACATTAAGAATGTCTCCCTAAATGAAGACTTGTGAGAGATGTACGCATGGTTTTGAACGCGATAGTCATGAATTTCTCCTTTTGACGCTAATCAAACTAGAACGAAGTAATACAAGTATATTGATCACCTATTTCTTTGTAAATTTGAAACAACCAACGAAATAATATGAAGGTCTACCTAAATGAAGACTTGTGTGAGATCTACGCATCGTTTTGGACGCGATAGTTATGGTATTTCTTCTTTTGTTGATAATTTCAACTTGAACGAAGTAATAGGACTCAAAATCATAATATTTTGACAATTTGAGAGACTAATGAAACAGTAAGAAGGTTTTCCTAAATGAAGACTTTTGTGAGATGTACGGATCGTTTTGAAGGCATTAGTGATAGGATTGTTCCTTTTGATGCTAATCAAACTAGAACGAAGTCATAGGACTCATAATCACCTCTTTCTTTGACAATTTGAGAGAACAAATGAAACAATAAGAAGGTCTCCCTAAATCAAGACTTGTGTGAGCTGTACGCATCATTTTTAACGCGATAGTCATGGGATTGTTCATTTTGATGCTAATCAAATTAGAACGAAATAATAGGACTCCTAATCACCTATTTCTTTGACAATTTAGAGAACCAATGAAACAATAAGTTTGTCTCCTTAAATGAAGACTTGTGCGAGAAGTACGCATTATTTTGAACGTGACAGTAATGGGATTGTTTCTTTTGATGCTAATTAAACTAGAACGAAGTTATAGGACTCATAATCACCTCTTTTTTGACAATTTTAGAAAACCAAATGAAACAATAAGAAGGTCTTCCTAAATGAATACTTGTGTGAGATGTACCGATTTTTTTGAAGGCACTTGTGATGGAATTGCTCCTTTTTATGCTAATCAAACTAGAACGAAGTCATAGGACACATAATCACCTCTTTCTTTGACAATTTGAGAGATTCAATGAAATAATAAGAAGGTCTCCCTAAATTATAAAGACTTGTGTGAGATGTACGCATCGTTTTAAACGCGATAGTCATGGGATTGCTCCTTTTGTTGCTAATCAAATTAGAACGAAGTAATAGGACTCCTAATCAGCTATTTTTTTGACAATTTTAGAGAACCAATGAAACATTAAGAATGTCTCCCTAAATGAAGACTTGTGAGAGATGTACGCATGGTTTTGAACGCGATAGTCATGAGTTTCTCCTTTTGACGCTAATCAAACTAGAACGAAGTAATACAACTATTGATCACCTCTTTCTTTGTAAATTTGACACAACAAATGAAACAATATGAAGGTCTACCTAAAGGAAGACTTGTGTGAGATCTACGCATCGTTTTGGACGCGATAGTGATGGAATTCCTTCTTTTGATGATAATTTCAACTTGAACGAAGTAATAGGACTCAAAATCACAATATTTTGACAATTTGAGAGAACTAATGAAACAATAAGAAGGTTTCCCTAAATGAAGACTTGTGTGAGATGTGCGGATCGTTTTGAAGGCACTAGTGATAGGATTGTTCCTTTTGATGCTAATCTAACTAGAACGAAGTCATATGACTCATAATCACCTCTTTCTTTGACAATTTGAGACAACCAAAGAAACAATAAGAAGGTCTCCCTAAATCAAGATTTGTGTGAGATGTACGCATCATTTTTAACGCGATAGTCATGGGATTGTTCATTTTGATGCTAATCAAATTAAAACGAAATAATAGGACTCCTAATCACCTCTTTCTTTGATAATTTAGAGAACCAATGAAACGATAAGTAGGTCTCCTTAAATGAAGACTTGTGCGAGAAGTAGGCATCATTTTGAACGTGATAATAATGGGATTGTTCCTTTGATGCTAATTAAACTAGAAACGAAGTTATAGTAATCATAATCACCTCTTTCTTTGATAATTTTAGAAAACCAAATGAAGCAATAAGAAGGTCTTCCTTAATAAATACTTGTGTGAGATGTACGGATCTTTTTGAAGGCACTAGTGATAGAATTGCTCCTTTTGTTGCTAATCAAACTAGAATGAAGTCATAGGACACATAATCACCTCTTTCTTTGACAATTTGAGAGATTCAATGAAACAATAAGAAGGTCTCCCTAAATTATAAAGACTTGTGTGAGATGTACGCATCGTTTTAAACGCGATAGTCATGGGATTGCTCCTTTTGTTGCTAATCAAATTAGAACGAAGTAATAGAACTCCTAATCAACTCTTTCTGATTTAGCAATAAAAAAATCACCTCTTTCATTGACAATTTTAGTGAACCAATGAAACAATAAGAATGTCTACTTAAATGAAGACATGTGTGAGATGTACGCATCGTTTTGATCCTGATAGTAGTGCGATTGCTCCTTTTAATGCTAATCAAACAAAACGAAGTTATATGACTCCTAATCACCTCTTTCTTTGACAATTTTAGTGAACCAATGAAATAATAATAAGGTCTCCTTAAATGAAGACTTGTGTGAGATGTGGGCATTGTTTTGAACGTGATAGTAATGGGATTGCTCCTTTGATTCTAATCAAACTAGAACGAAGTTATAGGACTCCTAATCAGCTATTTCTTTGACAATTTTAGAGAACCAATGAAACATTGAGAATGTCTCCCTAAATAAAGACTTGTGAGAGATGTACGCAAGATTTTGAACGCGATAGTCATGAGTTTCTCCTTTTGACGCTAATCAAACTAGAACGAAGTAATACAACTATTGATCACCTCTTTTTTTGTAAATTTGAAACAACAAATGAAACAATATGAAGTCTACCAAAAGGAAGACTTGTGTGAGATCTACGCATCGTTTTGGACGCGATAGTGATGGAATTCCTTCTTTTGATGCTAATTTCAACTTGAACGAAGTAATAGGACTCAAAATCATAATATTTTGACAATTTGAGAGAACTAATGAAACAATAAGAAGGTTTCTCTAAATGAAGACTTGTGTGAGATGTGCGGATCGTTTTGAAGGCACTAGTGATAGGATTGTTCCTTTTGATGCTAATCTAACTAGAACGAAGTCATAGGACTCATAATCACCTCTTTCTTTGACAATTTGAGACAACCAATGAAACAATAAGAAGGTCTCCCTAAATCAAGATTTGTGTGAGATGTACGCATCGTTTGATCCTGATTGTAGTGCGATGGCTCCTTTTAATGCTAATCAAACAATAACGAAGTTATAGGACTCTTAATCAGCTATTTCTTTGATAATTTTAGAGAACCAATGAACATTAAGAATGTCTCTCTAAATGAAGACTTGTGAGAGATGTACGCATGGTTTTGAACGCGATAGTCATGAGTTTCTCCTTTTGACGCTAATCAAACTAGAACGAAGTAATACAACTATTGATCACCTCTTTCTTTGTAAATTGAAACAACAAATGAAACAATATGAAGGTCTACCTAAAGGAAGACTTGTGTGAGATCTACGCATCGTTTTGGACGCGATAGTGATGGAATTCCTTCTTTTGATGATAATTTCAACTTGAACGAAGTAATAGGACTCAAAATCACAATATTTTGACAATTTGAGAGAACTAATGAAACAATAAGAAGGTTTCCCTAAATGAAGACTTGTGTGAGATGTGCGGATCGTTTGAAGGCACTAGTGATAGGATTGTTCCTTTTGATGCTAATCTAACTAGAACGAAGTCATATGACTCATAATCACCTCTTTCTTTGACAATTTGAGATAACCAATGAAACAATAAGAAGGTCTCCCTAAATCAAGATTGTGTGAGATGTACGCATCATTTTAACGCGATAGTCATGGGATTGTTCATTTTGATGCTAATCAAATTAGAACGAAATAATAGGACTCCTAATCACCTCTTTCTTTGATAATTTAGAGAACCAATGAAACGATAAGTAGGTCTCCTTAAATGAAGACTGTGCGAGAAGTAGGCATCATTTTGAACGTGATAATAATGGGATTGTTCCTTTTGATGCTAATTAAACTAGAACAAAGTTATAGTAATCATAATCACCTCTTTCTTTGATAATTTTAGAAAACCAAATGAAGCAATAAGAAGGTCTTCCTAAATGAATACTTGTGTGAGATGTACGGATCTTTTTGAAGGCACTAGTGATAGAATTGCTCCTTTTGTTGCTAATCAAACTAGAATGAAGTCATAGGACTCATAATCACCTCCTTCTTTGACAATTTCAGAGATTCAATGAACAATAAGAAGGTCTTCTTAAATTATGAAGACTTGTGTGAGATGTACGCATCGTTTTAAACGCGATAGTAATAGGATTGCTCTTTTAATGCTAATCAAGTTAGAACGAATTAATAGGACTCCTAATCACCTCTTTCAAATTTAGCAAAAAATAATCACCTCTTTCTTTGACAATTTTAGTGAACCAATGAAACAATAAGAAGGTCTCCTTAAATGAAGACATGTGTGAGATGTACGCATCGTTTTGAACGTGATAGTAATGTGATTGCTTCTTTTGATGCTAATCAAACTAGAACGAAGTTACAGGACTTCTAATCACCTCTTTCTTTGACAATTTTAGTGAACCAATAAAATAATAAGAAGGTCTCCTTAAATGAAGACTTGTGTGAGATAGATGTAGGCATTGTTTTGAACGTGATAGCAATGTGATTGCTCCTTTTGATGCTAATCAAACTAGACGAAGTTATAGGACTCCTAATCAGCTATTTCTTTGACAATTTTAGAGAACCAATGAAACATTAAGAATGTCTCCCTAAATGAAGACTTGTGAGAGATGTACGCATGGTTTTGAACGCGATAGTCATGAATTTCTCCTTTGACGCTAATCAAACTAGAACGAAGTAATACAAGTATATTGATCACCTATTTCTTTGTAAATTTGAAACAACCAATGAATAATATGAAGGTCTACCTAAATGAAGACTTGTGTGAGATCTACGCATCGTTTTGGACGCGATAGTTATGGCATTTCTTCTTTTGTTGCTAATTTCAACTTGAACGAAGTAATAGGACTCAAAATCATAATATTTGACAATTTGAGAGACTAATGAAACAGTAAGAAGGTTTTCCTAAATGAAGACTTTTTGTGAGATGTACGGATCGTTTTGAAGGCATTAGTGATAGGATTGTTCCTTTTGATGCTAATCAAACTAGAACGAAGTCATAGGACTCATAATCACCTCTTTCTTTGACAATTGAGAGAACAAATGAAATAATAAGAAGGACTCCCTAAATCAAGACTTGTTGAGCTGTACGCATCATTTTTAACGCGATAGTCATGGGATTATTCATTTTGATGCTAATCAAATTAGAACGAAATAATAGGACTCCTAATCTCCTCTTTCTGTGACAATTTAGAGAACCAATGAAACAATAAGAAGGTCTTCCTAAATGATGACATGTGTGAGATGTACGCATCGTTTTGAACATGATAGTAATGTGATTGCTCCTTTTGATGCTAATCAAACTAGAACGAAGTTACATGACTTCTAATCACCTCTTTCTTTGACAATTTTAGTGAACCAATGAAATAATAAGGTCTCCTTAAATGAAGACTTGTGTGAGATAGATGTAGGCATTGTTTTGAACGTGATAGCAATGGGATTGCTCCTTTTGATGCTAATCAAACTAGAACGAAATTATAGGACTCCTAATCAGCTATTTCTTTGACAATTTTAGAGAACTAATGAAACATTAAAATGTCTCCCTAAATGAAGACTTGTGAGAGATGTACGATTGGTTTGAACGCGATAGTCATGAGTTACTCCTTTTGACGCTAATCAAACTAGAACGAAGTAATACAAGTATTGATCACCTATTTCTTTGTAAATTTGAAACAACCAATGAAATAATATGAAGGTCTACCTAAATGAAGACTTATGTGAGATCTACGCATCGTTTTGGACGCGATAGTTATGGAATTTCTTCTTTGATGCTAATTTCAACTTGAACGAAGTAATAGGACTCATAATCACCTCTTTTTGACAATTTGAGAGAACCAATGAAACAATAAGAAGGTCTCCCTAAATCAAGACTTGTGAGCAGTACGCATCATTTTTAACGCGATAGTCATGGATTGTTCATTTTGATGCTAATCAAATTAGAACGAAATAATAGGACTCCTAATCTCCTCTTTCTGTGACAATTTAGAGAACCAATGAAACAATAAGTTTGTCTCCTTAAATGAAGACTTGTGCGAGAAGTACGCATTGTTTTGAACGTGACAGTAATGGGATTATTTCTTTTGATGCTAATTAAACTAGAACGAAGTTATAGGACTCATAATCACCTCTTTTTTGACAATTTTAGAAAACCAAATGAAACAATAAGAAGGTCTTCCTAAATGAATACTTGTTGAGATGTACGAATTTTTTTGAAGGCACTTATGATAGAATTGTTCCTTTTGATGCTAATCAACTAGAACGAAGTCATAGGACTCATAATCACCTCTTTCTTTGACAATTTGAGAGATTCAATGAAACAATAAGAAGGTCTCCCTAAATTATAAGACATGTGTGAGATGTACGCATCGTTTTGATACTGATAGTAATGCGATTGCTCCTTTTAATGCTAATCAAACTAGAACGAAATTATAGGACTCCTAATCACCTCTTTCTTTGACAATTTTAGTGAACCAATGAAATATAAGAAGGTTTCCTTAAATGAAGATTTGTGTGAGATGTAGGCATTGTTTTGAACGTGATTGTAATGAGATTGCTCCTTTTGATGCTAATCAAACTAGAACGAAGTTATAGGACTCCTAATCAGCTATTTCTTTGACATATTAGAGAACCAATGAAACATTAAGAATGTCTCCCTAAATGAAGACTTGTGAGAGATGTACGCATGGTTTTGAACGCGATAGTCATGAGTTTCTCCTTTTGACGCTAATCAAACTAAACGAAGTAATACAAGTATTGATCACCTATTTCTTTGTAAATTTGAAAAAACCAATGAAATAATATGAAGGTCTACCTAAATGAAGACTTGTGTGAGATCTACGCATCGTTTTGGACGCGATAGTTATGAAATTTCTTCTTTGATGCTAATTTCAACTTGAACGAAGTAATAGGACTCAAATCACAATATTTTGACAATTTGAGAGACTAATGAAACAGTAAGAAGGTTTTCCAAAATGAAGACTTTTGTGAGATGTACGGATCGTTTTGAAGGCATTAGTGATATGATTGTTCCTTTTGATGCTAATCAAACTAGAACGAAGTCATA